>JAMPIV010003735.1:0-251403 GCA_024509875.1 Oreohelix idahoensis | reverse complement strand
GGAACAGGTCGGACGGTCACTTTAAATACCTCGGAGCTATTATAGACCGAAATGGGAGGCCATCAAAGAAGAGTTGGCCCACTCGAAAAGGCAGCAGCTGGAGACTTTTTCAGGCCCCTAAATCGAGGATTTCTCAGCAAGGAAGAGAGGTTGGGTAAGAAAACGGAATAGGCGGTATACCGCTCGCACCTATGTCCCAGTCCCCTTGACATATGGAGCGAGTCATGGGCAAATGACAACAATCCAACAAAAGCCAGATCCAAACATCAGAAATGAGTATCTGAGGAAGGTTGGTTGAAGTAACAAAGAAGAGGTATAGTCCGCAACCAGACCCATACGTCCAAAGCCTAAAATCCCACCCCCTTCAGACCTCAAGTAGAAACAGTCCCAAACTAAGATGGTTTTGGCCGTGTCTGCAGAATGGGAGAAGATCGGCTACCCACCACGACAAGCATTGGGAAACAAAGAGCCAGGGATGCCAGACCTCCAGGGGAGGGGGGGACGACCCAGAGTTTTCCGCTGGGAGGAGGGACCAAATTAGACAATCTTTTGAAAGGGACCGAGGACCGTAGAATAAAACCTCAGGTCCAGGAGGGAAGACAAGCCGAAAGGAATAGTCTGGCGCTCTCTCTTCCAAACCTTCTACACCTCACGGTAGAACGGAAACGACTAAGTAAGTAAAGCTACAGACACGTGAATGATCTCGGCAGAAAGGCGACTTTCAATGTTCAGTTGTGTACAAAAAACGACACAACCACTTGATCCTTGAAGTCTGCAGAAATTTGTTGATATCTTTCTTTAAGTAAAACAAAATGATCTATGTGTTTGGCATACTTTGGGTGCCACTGCTATTGTGTGAACACCTGCCAAGTTTTATGGGTTTCCATAGGGCGAATGAATGCTATAACAAAAAGAATCACAATGGTCTCCTCAGTTCTATCAAGCTCAAGCTACCACCTCATTTACATGCGGGCGGACTCGGTTCAGCAAAGTAAAAGCACTGAAACGTTGAAATTTCAATCTTCTAGCGTGGAATACCATGGAAGGTATAGCAGGGCGAGGTATCTTGTGAAATGCCATGCATTTCTAGCAAATTACTTGTAAACAAGGCAAGAGTTAGTACACTCTCGCATTGCAGTAGGTGCGATGACGTCCGATACTTAGCCAGACGAATAATTCGGATTTTTCACTGATTATCAAATGTTATAGTTTGATTTCTTCACCTATGGTCATAAGTTTTACTATGCAGTTACTAGGAAAAAATTCTCGTGCTGGTGCTCGACATGTGGAGCTCCTTACCAGCAGGTGCAGTGCCGGGCTTTGACCTCGGATAGAGCCCACCCTCAGAATGTGACTCACTAAACCGTTTTGTTTCTTCAGTTTCTCGGCTCCTTTTATTTATCTTTAACTTTTTTTATATTTTCTTTTCCAAAGAGAGGTGCCACTTGCATAATGCACCAGGAGATGCCCCCACAAGGCGTGGACAGCCATCTTTAAGCTGGCATTGTGATACAAGCAAAAAGACAGAGTTGGACAAACATTCTAAAATGATATGAGAAGCAAGTACTTTCACAAAACTGTTTTGCAGTATCGAAGAAGACTCACTTTGAAAGAGATCAAACTTTAAAATAAGGGGGATGTCAAACATGCTTCATGATCCGACAGAAAGATAGACGAAAAGGTGGGAGTACTTATCTCTCTTGTAATGGAATAACATTCAATGCATCATGAAAAGGAAAACTTACAGGGACCCAGGAGCAGAATATCAGCTGTTGCAGTCTAAAGGTAGACAAGATGGAAAATGAGAACTTCAGATGAACTATTACTGCTAAAGGCAACAACCCTGAAGTCTCAGCTCGCATAACAGTGTAGCCAGAGACCAACTTTATAGCAGTTTGGAGATTACTTTAATAAGCCTGTATCTCAAGATCCTTGGGGCTAAAACCATCTAGAATCAATAGTAGATTTGTTTAACGTAGTTGAAATTCTCTACATTGCATGATTAAACTAAAATCCTTAATTTTTTCCCCAAGTCAATACTGCCCACAGATTACTCCCCTACCTTCTACTCCAGGGGGATTAAAATTAGAAGAAAAACGGTTAATAGTTGCGAGAAATAAAACGCAAGCGCTGAACCTTGAGGAAAGACGGAAAGACAATACTTTGAAAGATTAGTTTAAATCTCGTAAATGAAGAGTGTCCAATGCCTAGGCATGACTATCACATTGTGATGAAGGGTGGCAAAATCTAGCGATGAAAACACACGCTGCAGACCTGTTTCTAGAAGATACAGTTATCAGAAGCAACTTAACCATAACACATGACCTTTTTCCTGAGAGAGATAAGAAAAGAAATACGCGGCAACCAAGGGATCAGAACGGTAATGTCCTTGTGTCCAAGTGAAGGAACCCATCACATCTAGGATAGAAACTACAGAACGCTTATTTTCAAGCTTCTCAATGTCCAAAAGTTTACCCTCGCCAGACGAAATCGATCAACGAAATAGTCTAATAAGTCTGAGCACAAGCAGCAGACAAAAATGCATGATATATTGAACCACAGCTGTGTGAAAGTAACGGTAACCCCAAGTATGTAGCGAACCTCACAATATGCATACTAAAGGAAAGGAAATGTAAGACCAAGGTCTCAAGTATTACCGGGCCAATCAGTCCTCACAAGCTGTGTTAGTGGAAATGGACTATGGAGCGAATAGTCACACCACAGATCTTGAAATGGTAATTTATGAGTACCTGAGCAAGATCCTTGGTTGCCCCGGATACAAAGCTGGATTTAGAGAATGCACTATGAGTATACGAAGAGACACAAGTTAACTCTACTTGTCTCATAGCCAGTTAAGATGATGCCTTCGAGGCAGAAGAAAAAAGGTGCCCTAAAACTGATAATGGGTCGACTTCAATGCAGGCCTTTGGACAAGCGTGTGTGATAAGATGGCCTTATTGCAAAGCTTAAGAGAAGTGGAATTCCAAGGCCAAACCATGATAAAGATGGATCCAGGTCATACTTGCGACAACAGGAGAACAAAAAGTCACCTTGAGTGGTCTGCAGAGCAAAAAGTGTTGCTCTAACTCAGGGGGTACCTCAAGGAGGAGTATTTTCTCCAACACTTTTCCTGTCTTACATCAATGACCTGTAAAAGATCTCCCCGCTGGAGTGAAAGGCTGCCTTATATGCAGACGACATAGTTACTCCGGGTGCGCCGATGAAATACCCCACCCAGCGGCAAAATTATAGAATGCAGCGGGCAGCAGACATGCTCAATGTCCATGGGACAAGAAAATGGCTTATCATCAATAAACATAGACAAAACCTCCACAACGCTGTTCTCTCACCCCCAAGTACAAAGCGGCAACCATACACCCTAGGGAACAACCATGATCAAGGAAGAAAGCTAACCCCACCTATCTTGGGGTGACATTTGACCAAGCTTTACAGGAACTAAGCATATTGACCAAATTCAGAAGAAAAGCCCGAAGACACTAGCATACTCAGAATTTAGCAGGTACCAACTGGGGAGCAAATGAACGAACTCTAAAGTAAGATTTATAATGGAGTAATTAAGACCAAATTTAGAGTTTTCGGCTCAGCAGCATGGTCGTCAAACTGCAACTCACATCTGCAGTCGTTGGGACAAGGGCATAAATCAAGCTCCTCCTCAGGCTCATTACAGGAGCCATGAAAACTACGCCAATATCAGAGAAACAGAAAGCTACTAGATGACAGACACTGTCTTTAGAAGATACAACAGAAAGCAAGATCCAGATCCGTATAATAACCTCGGTAGTGGGTGCGTGAAGCGCGAGCTGTGTGTCGGTGTTGTGTAATGGGGGGGGGGAGGCTGTGCGCTATGTATGGGCAATCTCACTTAGACAAACAAACTGGCATTGGGACGTCTAAAACGTAGCAGCTTTGTCGATCAGGGAAAACAGACTTAAAAAAGACCGCTCAAGAAGACCTATCCATGAAGACAACACCGCTGAAGCCACCCTATACCGCTGTACCATGGGAAAAACTAAGCCAGTAGAACCCTGCACAATAATACACAAATCATGGTCCTCACAATTGATATGAGTATATCAATCTGCAATAACGAACTGCTACATTGCGTATGATCAAGACAGCTTTCCCAACAATCAATGGGTGAGGGTAAGTTGGGATTATATAATATAGTTACAGGGGACTTAGTGTACTGACTGAGATCAGCTGTGAAGGTATCTGTATCTAATAAGTGTGGTGTGTTACAGATGACCTTACTTGCTACCACATTTAGACCTCAATCAGACTTATTCTTGAATTTAGTGATGACTACGTTTAATGTCTAGGGTTATGATAGTGATGTAGTGTAATTCACAACAACCAACAGACAGATAAACACCTAAGTTAAGATCCTCAACAAATTGACAACAATATGACAGTCACAAAACAACTAACACTCTAAAGATTATCTTATTAAGTCAAGGGTTAAATTTTAACAAATGTTGAATATTTTTCAATAAATAGATATCCTGATCCTACTACACAGTGAATCAGGAATCACAATCAAATGTAAACACAATGTTTATGTACAAAATTTTATACAAAGGATCTTTGTCCCGACATATAATATTATTATAATATGAGTGTAATGTTGTGAGGTAGTATTATGAGGCAATACTGGCTGTTTGAGCTAGGTTGTTGGTTGTCATCACGACTTCATGTGTTTGTTACTGGTGGAAATAATATTAAAGGATTCACAGATTCTTTTACTTTTTAAAACAATTACTGTCCCTCTTGGACTATTTATGTAAGTTCAATTGAGGTGGGTTATACAAGGGTGAGCTGCTCGTGCTGAAACATTCTTAGCTCATATAGCGGCTGCAGGAAAACTGTATCCTCTGCTCGCTTGCTTCTCAGTTTGCTAAAAAAAAACCCACAATGGCTGATATCTTGGGCAAGGAGTCTGCTGCCAGAGTTCTGGATCAAGCAAGGCTCAGACCATGTGCTGCTATATTAACATCAGTACCACGGTCCCTGAAATAAGAAGGTTGTGCCTCCTTCTTCATAACTAAATATATTATATATTTCCACACTGACGTACAAGACAGTACAAACATAAAGTTCAGAGCTGTAGGCCAACTGCTAGCTTTTCATGTGACAATATACACCAGTATTCCTCTCCCTAATGGTTACAACGCCTCTGCAATTCCAGCGTTAATCCCTTCTATACAATAGGATAGGTGTCATGTTACATATGGCAATCCAATATATCTATCTGTATAGGCAGTTATACTCCTCTCTGACAATCTTTACAAGGTGGAGCAATATCTAGGCTTTGCCTCATGTTTGCTACTGAACCACACACATACAGACATAATTTATCATTTCACATTCAATTTTCATATAAAATATATTAAATATGTCTAGCTTACCACAATTCAAGGAAATATTAAACAAGTAACGTTGACTGGCGATGAATTCTGGCACAATTTTGATCTGCCTTTGTCCAGGCTTTTCCTTTATTAGAAAATTCTTAGCCTGCTCTCAACGTACTTGATTTTCACATATTTATTTTCAAAAAATGGCAGTGAACTGATGCTTCTATTTGACCATATCTAACGTTCTAACCAATCAGGCCATGTTTACATGAGCCTTTGAAAAAAACTATCCATCCTATACGTTGCCATTAACAACAATAAGGTTTCGCCTTACATTTTACTACAGCCAATCAAATCGTATCTAACTTGTCGGCCTCATTTCCCCCAAAGCAGTGTTTTCCAAACATGCCATAAAAAAAAATAAGCAGATATGATCTTGTGCTGTCAGTCAACCCCACTATAGTATTTTGGCTATAATTTGTTAATTCATAGACTATTTGCGTAACACATAACATATTCTTTGTCAGCAAGTCCTAAGGTACAAGAATATATAAGTTTAATGGGGCTAAGTGGCTTCGTTCAAAATATGTATTTTTCTATGATAGTCGTGTATTTGCTGTTACCACCTGTTCACTTCCATACTATGGGATGTCTTCTGTACTGTCAGACTAATGTCAGGAGCTTAGACATAAAACAGTAGAATGTCAGGTTTCCCAATAAGACTTTAAACCTGTTTTCAAAACCTAACCTCGTATCGTTAGTGTTTTTTATCACTGTTTATTTGAAAAAAACAGGCCTTCATGCGTTTCGCGTGTGATTGGCGTTCACTTTTTAATCGGAGACGACGTAGTATTATTGCTTCGCTCCGTCTATCCTTTCTCGTCTCTGCTTAACCCGTCTGTCTTTCTAGGTCAACTTTGTGTGTATAATTTCATTAATGTAGTATTTGTATCTAGGTCATTATGCAGTTTGCATATCAAGGTCTTCTAAGAAATACAGTACCAGTTTTATTTTTAGAACCGACTGTGATTCGCGTGTAGTTTATGCAGACAAAGTAGAAAAGGGGGTCTCTTGTTCAGCAATTATGGCGTTCTACAACGCAGGTGTTCGCCATTGGGAAGGCACTGGTCTTTCGCCATTCTTCTTTTCTTTAATATTATTTCGTTCGGCTTTACATTTATGTTCTAATGTTCCAGTTTTGTTCCAATTTATATAGGGGTATCTAGAATTTTTCACTACAATTCTCCCCACTTAAAACAGACATTATATGTCAGTCTCTAATTCTATATACACATAGATAAATCTCTATCAATGCCTGGTGATTACCTTGATTCTCCAAGTTCTTGGGGTCAGGGGTCATGTTTCCCAGATGGACTGTGTGTCCCAAGAATTCTAATTCTTTACATCCAACGCAACATTTGGTTGGTCGGGCTGTCAAATTCGCTTCTTTAAGTCGATCAAACAACATGTTCAGAGAGTCAATGTGTTCCTCAAATGTTTCTGTCGCTATAAGGATATCATCCATGAAGTTTGTTATACATGGATTATTCAGAGGATCCAACAATTTTCTCATCATTCTAGAGAAGACACTGGGCGCATTTTTCAATCCAAATGGCAATCTGTTAAATTCGTAGTGTCCCTCTGAGGTACTAAAAGCTAGATAAGGTCTAACCTCAGGTTTTACTGGAATCTGATAGTAGCCTTTGCTCAGATCCACCTTTGAGAAATATTTAGCTTTATTCAGCTTGGCAAACAGCTGATTTGTATCCGGCAATGGATCCACCTGACCTTCTGTGATAGCATTCAGTCTCCTGTAATCTATACATAGTCTATGTTCTCCAGAGGGTTTTCTCAAGAGCACCACACTGGAACTATATGAAGATTCACTGTGTGAAATAATTCCTTCCTTCAACAAATAGTCTATCTCTTCCTTCAAAGCTTTCTCCTTAGCGAAAGGAATCGAATATGCTTTCATACATACAGGTGTTGGGTCTATAAGTTTCATATCATATTCCAATAAGTTTGTATGCCCCGGACGGTCCGTTAACACCTCTGTATGATCATCTAGAACCTGTTGCACTCTCTCCTTCTGATCTTTCGTTAAGTGTGTACTGATTTTCACCTGTGCCGATGTCTCACAGGGGTGTAATGGATATTCAAATGATGAAAGTGGTTCTTTTTTCATCTCCATTGCAATAGACAAGGTCAGCAAATGTGTCTCTTCCTGATTTTCTCTTTCCAAATATTTCTTCAGGAGATTCACATGATAGATTTTTTTCTTTCCCCTTCTTATCTATCTTATAATGTGTTCTAGACACCTTCTCTAGAACTGTATATGGACCTTGCCATCCAATTTGCAACTTATTCTGGCTACCGGGTAGAAGAAGCAGTACCTTCTCTCCCACAGCCAAATCTCTGTCTTTAGCTTTCTTGTTGTAATAGGCAGCATGCTTTTTCCTGGCTTGTCTCAAATTTTCATTGGCAAGTTTCCAGCCAGTTTTTAAACGAGTGGTCAGCTCATTCACATATTGGTATGATGATGTAATATTTTCCTCTGCCTTTTCATCAGTCCACGTTCTTAACAGAGCTTCGAGTGGACCTTTTATTGGCCTTCCAAATAATAATGTTGCCGGGGCCATACCGGTTGAACTATGGGGTACCTCCCGATAAGCAAAGAGGGCGGCGTGAAGGTACTGGTCCCATGTATCTGGTTTTTCATGTGCCAACTTTCTCAGGATCGACATCAATGTCCCATTAAATCTTTCCACTTGGCCGTTTCCTTGGGGATGGTACGGGCTACAATGGAAGTGTTTGGCTTGAAAGATCCTGAAAACTTCTTCGGTTAGTTTCCCCTTGAACTGAGAGCCATTATCAGTCAAGATTTGGTTGGGAAAGCCTAACCTTGTGAAAATTGTGAGTAATGCCTCTGCCACATGTTTTGAATCAATTGATGACAGGGCTACCGCCTCTCCCTACATAGAACAGGTGTCCACCAGAGTCAGAATGTAGCTGTTCCTCCTCTTGGTTCGAGTGAGAGGTCCCACAATGTCCACGGCAACTCTCTCAAAAGGTGTTCCCACTATGGGCATTACCCCTAGAGTTGCTGGTGCAGTCCAATGTTTTGGTGCTACTCGTTGGCACTCTGGACAGGATTTTACATATCTTTTGATATCTTCAGTTATCCCTGGCCAGAAATAATGACAAGCTATACGCTGTCCTGTTGCGCTGATCCCCATATGACCACTGAAGGGAATCGCATGCCCTAGTTCCAACACTTTAGTCCTATATGAAGTGGGAAGGACCAGCTGTCCGTGACCATTGGATTCAGATCCAGCCTTCCTATAAATCAACTTGTTCTTCATATAAAACTCTCCCTTGCCTGGAGGTGTATGACAATTGGGCAATTTCTTGAAACACGGCTTGAGTGCTTTGTCCTCCGCCTGTGCCTTCCTCATCTCATCTGGATGAGTATTTATTGGATTATCCTCCTCCTTTTTAGACTGTGATCTGGTCTGCACTGTGGCCAATATCACAGGTCTCTTGGGATTCCCCAAGAAGACATATCTACACCCCAATATCAGAGGGTACATTGGTTCATTTATCACTGCTGCTTTGATTACTCCCTCCACATATCGCGTTTTCACATGTATCTTAGCGATAGGGAGTGTCATGGTCGCTACTTCCTTGGTTGCAGCTTGAATCTCCACTGTTTCTGTGGTGTATTGATCTGCTTGCACCAGGTGAGAACTCACAACTGAATCATAATCTAGACCTGTATCATATAAGCACCTTATGGTGACTCCATTACAGATTACATCTTCACACACTGGGGGGTGATAAGGTTCCTGTAGTTCCGCAGGTTTGCCCTTTTTTCCCTTTTTCCCAGATTTCATAGCAGCAAAACTAGTAGTTTTCTTCCTACAGTTTTCGGTGGTATGATTGTTCATCCGACAATTGTTACACCACCTCTTTCCTTGGTTGAAAGATTTTCTTTCATCAAATTTCCTTTCATCGAATTGTGGGTTTTATTTTTATTATTATACCGTGGCCTATCAAACTGGTGCTTACCTTTGTTCTGATCTCTATGATCAAATTTATTAAAGTTTTGTGGTGCCTTAAAATTGTCTACCTGTTTCTTTTTATTACCTGTTACCTCTGCTTGAGCTGCCTGATATCTTTCAGCAACATTTAGTAACTCACCCAGCCTCTCTGCACTTTGTTCCATGAGAAACTTTCTCAGGTCTGGAGCCATGGACTCTCTTAGCTGCTCTATAAGGATCATTTCCTTAAGATCTTGGGTTTTCCCCAGAGCCGTCCATTTCTCCAAGTATGTCTCTAACCGTGCAGAGAACTGGTGATAAGTCTCACCTGACAGTAGTTTAGCATTCCTGAACTTTTTTCTATAAAATTCTCCATTCTTTTCATATCTTACTAACAGAGCCTGCTTTAACATGTCATAATTGTCTTGGTCATCTCTGCTCATCTTGGCAAAAAACGTCATAAGCTGTACCACGAAGCCCTTGTGATAACTTTAAGCTCCACCTTTCTCTCTCTAAACCATACGTGGTAGCTAACAGTTCATATCTATTTAGGTAACTCTCGATGTCATCGTCTTTCTCAACAAAATGATCTAAATGAAAACTCAAAGCTGAGGTTGAGGCTCCCTGACTAGCAGTAGCATCAGAGGTAAAGGGACTGGCACCATTTTCAGGAGCATGGCCTTGAAATTCCAACTCCCTTAGTCGTAACTCGTGCTCCCTCTGTAATCTCTTATCTTCTGCTTCCCTTTCGGCAGTCAATCTCTTTTCTTCTCTTTCTGCAGCCTGCCTTCTTTCCTCTGCTTCCCTTTCTGCCTCCAGTTTCTTCTCTTCATACTGAAGCCTTTTAATATCTTTTTCTGCTTCCAATGCCTTAGCCTCTTTGTCAGCCTCAATCTGCAACCTCTTAAGTTCTTTATCTGCCTCTATTCTCTTATCTTCGGCCAATCTATCAGATTCTAATTTTCTTTCAGCCTCTTTTTCTAATCTTTTTTCTTCGCGTTCAATAAATTTGTCACATTCAGTTGTGACATAAGCAATCATAATTTGCCCGTCCATTCCCAATTCTTTAGCAGCCTGCACAGCAGCAGATCGAAACTTTTTCAGGTCTGCCATTTTCTAACAGGCAAATTTATACAATGTTTAACTAAACAATTTAATCTATGACTAATTATACTAAGGACAACCACAAGCACTGAGAGCTCAACCTTATTTATTTTCCACCCAAGAATACCTTTTTAATTTTTATTATTCCCTGAAGTGAACTCCCCCCAATATATGTGCTAGGAGAAGGTTCAAAATCCCGGACAGGACCCCAATATATGTGGTAAGTTGGGATTATATAATTATAGTTATAGGGGACTTAGTGTACTGACTGAGATCAGCTGTGAAGGTATCTGTATCTAATAAGTTGGTGTGTTACAGATGACCTTACTTGCTACCACATTTAGACCTCAATCAGACTTATTCTTGAATTTAGTGATGACTACGTTTAATGTCTAGGGTTAGGATAGTGATGTAGTGTAATTCACAACAACCAACAGACAGATAAACACCTAAGTTAAGATCCTCAACAAATTGACAACAATATGACAGTCACAAACAACTAACACTCTAAAGATTATCTTATTAAGTCAAGGGTTAAATTTTAACAAATGTATTGAATTTTTTCAATAAATAGATATCCTGATCCTACTACACAGTGAATCAGGAATCACAATCAAATGTAAACACAATGTTTATGTACAAAATTTTATACAAAGGATCTTTGTCCTGACATATAATATTATTATAATATGAGTGTAATGTTGTGAGGTAGTATTATGAGGCACTACTGGCTGTTAGAGCTAGGTTGTTGGTTGTCATCACGACTTCATATGTTTGTTACTGGTGGATGTCGTGAGACATTCTAAATCCACATATATAAATTAAAAGGTAAATGTAAAACCTAACGCATTAATTCGATAAAAGGAAAGAGAAATGGTAAAAGCACAGTGCTGTCACAATGACTGTACTCGAGATCCCCCTTTTTTTCTGCTTCGTCTGCATATTCTCACGTTTTCACGTTTACTAATAAAGCCTATAGCAGCATACACGCGTTTCCACAAAACAATAAAACGTGTACTGCATTTCTAAGAAAACCTTGAGATACGCAAGCTGCTTAATGACCTAAATTAATACTAGCATTAATTTCATTTTATACACTGCGTAATGAAAAGACAGATGGAATTAGGATAGAGAGAGGGAGGGCTGAAAGCAGGAACGCCGGCAACACTAACACGCGTCTCGCGATATACAATTAATGCCACCCCCCAACGCGAAAGGCATGAAGCACTAGCTTTTTTTCAAATAGACAGTGATAAAAAACACTACCCATACGAGAGTTAGGTTTAAAAACCTGTAAAATGCTTATTAGGAAACATGACATTCTACTGTTTTATGTCTAAACTCCTGACATTAGTCTGACAGTACAGCAGACACCATAAAGTTTGGAAGTGAGGAGGTGGTAACAGCACGACTATCCTAGAAGAAAATACATATTTTGAACGCCGCCACTTAGCTCCCTTAAAGCTTATATATTTGGGTTCCTTAGGACTTGCTGACAAAGAATAGGTTAAGTGTTACGCAAATAGTCTAGGAATTAACAAATTATAGCCAAAAGAAAATAGTGAGGGTGTCAGACAACACCAAATAATAATCGCACAGTGGCATGTTTTGAAACCACCATTTTACGGGAAATAGGCCACCATGTTAAATCCTATTTGATTGGATAGAAGTAAATGTAAGGCGAAACACGATTAGTCGGACTACAAATACTAATTTTTTGTTGTTAGGGGAAACGGTAGTAAGGGTACTTTTTTTGAAAAGCTGTGTAAACATGGCCCGATTGGTTAGACCCGCCAATATAGTCAATTAGGAGCGTCAGTTCAGTGCCACATTTTAAAATAAACTTACTCAGAAACAGTGCGTTGAGAACCAGCTTATATTTTTTCTAAATAAAAGCCTGGGACAGAGGCAGATCGGAATTTGTGCCATATTCATCGCCAGTCAACGTATTTGTGTATTATTTCCATGAATTGTGGTAAGCTTGACATATTTGATATCTTTTTAATGAAAATTGAATGTAAATTGATAATTTATGTCTGTATATGTGCGTGGTTCAGTAGCAAACATGAGGCAAGGCCTAGATAGTGCTCCAACCTGAACAGGACGTGTCGGAGAAAAGTAAAACTGCATGGAATTGCCAAACAGTACACTGACACCTATCTTATTGACTAGAAGGAACTAATGCTGGAATTGCAGAGGCGTAGTAACCATTAGGGAGGAGTATACTGGTGTAAATTGTTTCAGATGAAGCTAGCAGTTGGCCTACCGCTCTGAACTCAGTGTTTGTTATGTATTGTGTTCAGTGTGGAAATAGATTATAAATTAGTTCTGAAATAGGAGGTACAACCTTCTTGTTTCAGGGACCGTGGTCCTAAGTTATTGAAGCAGCACCTGGTCTGAGTTTTGCTGAATCCAGAGGCTGACAGCATACTCCTTGATCCAGATAGCGACCAGTGAGGTGTCTCCAGAACACAGTGAAGCAATCGAGCAGAGGAGTCTTTTCCTGCCGCCATCACGAAAGATAAGCTTCTGTGGCCAGAGCAGCTCAACATTATGTGCCCCCCCCCTCAAAATTGACATTATATTAAACACAGAGGGACAATAAATTGTTTCAAATGACAGGAACTGTGAACTTTTCCCAATACTATTTCCACGATAATCAAACACTTGAAGTCATGATGACAAACAACAATCTAGCTTGAAAAACAAAACCAGTATTACCTCATAGTACTACTTCACAACTTACACACATAGGATAATACTAATAAAATTATGTCAATACAAAGATCATATTTATAAATTGTGATTACATTTGATTGTGATTCCTGGTTCACTGTGTAGTTGAATCAGGATATTTATTGTTGAAAGTAATTATTACATATATATTTGAAACTTTACACTTGACTCATTTAAGATAGTCTTATAGAGTGTTATATGTGTGTGAGTGTCACAGTTTTGTAAAGTGTTGTGGAATAAATTAAATTGTTTATCTGTCTGTTGTTGTTGTGACTTACACTTCATCATTTTCATAACCCTAGACATTCAACGTAGTCATCACAATATTCCAGAATAATTCTGACTGAGGTATAAATGTGGTAGCAAGTAAGGTCATCTGTAATACACCACACCTATTAGATACAGATACCTTCACAGCTGATCTCAGTCAGTACACTAAGTCCCCTATAAATATTAATATCATCCCACTTTACCACACATAAATAACCCCCCATTAAAGGTTCTCGCTCAAAGCGATATTGAACTTTCTCCTATTGGATATATATTGGGAATAATAAAAAAAGGTCGGGTTAAACCAGGTCGCATCCTGGGTGTAAATAACCTAAGGTTGAGCTCTCAGTGCCTGTGGTTGTCCTTGGATAACTGTAATTAGAGCTTGAATTGTATAGTTAGAAAAAAATTTACAATTGTAGAAAATGGGCAGGAGTCTGGCCAAATTTGATCTGCTGCTGGCATTTAGACTGCAAAGACCCATTAGGTATATAACAATACACCACGGACCCCTGAAAATGTAAGAAGGTTGTGTAATCCACTGTCGGAATGTGACAAATTATTGATTGAACGTGAAAGTAGATTTGAGGCTAAAGTAAATGATGTAAGTTAGAGGCTGTAGAAGCCAACTGAATAGCTTTTCATGGCTGGCAAAGACCAACACATTCCTCTCCCTAAAATGAAATTTCACAAGAAAAGAGGAATTGGACTTCCACTGCAGATTGGGAAAAGACAAGAGAAATCCCTTCAATTGGATTAGTGGAGAATTACAAATGGAAATCCAATATGATAAGAATAAGGGAGTTTTATGAGTTCAAGGATCCATCTCCTTGAAATAATGGTGCCCAGTCCCTTCTAGGCTTTGATGCTACCTCAGTTTTGCTAAGCCTCAACCACACAGCCGGTGAACTTTCATAAATTAGATCATTTCAATACGATTCAGAGCTATAAATAGAATAAATAGCTAGGAGTAATACCACAATTTAGAAGGAAAGGTGGAGCACTAGAAGTTTTGATGGGTGTGAAGGGCTTCTGGCTGGGGCAGCTTTATGAGGCTGCCTTTGCCAAATGGCCATGCTTGATCAAGAAAATTATTAGCATGCCCTCAGCAGTGGCCTCAGCTTTTCAACACTAATCAATTAATTAACAGAATGAACTTCAAAGAACCGATTAAGCCAATATCCACATGTCATGAAAACCAATTCAGTTTTTACGGATATCGAACCTTAAACTGCAGAAAATATCCTAGGTATCAACGCCAAAATCTAGAATGCTAAAACATGTAGTGCAGCTTACACCAGAGAGGTTGCAAACATTACACAACAAAATCAAAAGAGAGATGCTTGTACTGTGGATAAATAGGTCTCTCAACATGTAAAAAAAATAAAGCCAAAAAATAGTCTATGAATTAACAAATTATAGCCAAAATACTATAGTGGGGTTGACTGACAGCACAAGATCATATCTGCTTATTTTTTTTATGGCATGTTTGGAAAACACTGCTTTGGGGGAAATGAGGCCGACAAGTTAGATACGATTTGATTGGCTGTAGTAAAATGTAAGGCGAAACCTTATTGGTCTAACTGCAAATACAAATATTGTTGTTAATGGCAACGTATAGGATGGATAGTTTTTTTCAAAAGCTCATGTAAACATGGCCTGATTGGTTAGAACGTTAGATATGGTCAAATAGAAGCGTCAGTTCACTGCCATTTTTGAAAATAAATCATGTGAAAATCAAGTACGTTGAGAGCAGGCTAAGAATTTTCTAATAAAGGAAAAGCCTGGACAAAGGCAGATCAAAATTGTGCCAGAATTCATCGCCAGTCAACGTTACTTGTTTAATATTTCCTTGAATTGTGGTAAGCTAGACATATTTTAATATATTTTATATGAAAATTGAATGTGAAATGATAAATTATGTCTGTATGTGTGTGGTTCAGTAGCAAACATGAGGCAAAGCCTAGATATTGCTCCACCTTGTAAAGATTGTCAGAGAGGAGCATAACTGCCTATACAGATAGATATATTGGATTGCCATATGTAACATGACACCTATCCTATTGTATAGAAGGGATTAACGCTGGAATTGCAGAGGCGTTGTAACCATTAGGGAGAGGAATACTGGTGTATTTTGTCACATGAAAAGCTAGCAGTTGGCCTACAGCTCTGAACTTTATGTTTGTACTGTCTTGTACGTCAGTGTGGAAATATATTATATATTAGTTATGAAGAAGGAGGCACAACCTTCTTATTTCAGGGACCGTGGTACTGATGTTAATATAGCAGCACATGGTCTGAGCCTTGCTTGATCCAGAACTCTGGCAGCAGACTCCTTGCCCAAGATATCGGCCATTGTGGGTTTTTCTAGCAAACTAAGAAGCAAGCGAGCAGAGGATACAGTTTTCCTGCAGCCGCTATATGAGCTAAGAATCTGTCAGCACGAGCAGCTCACCCTTGTATAACCCACCTCAATTGAACTTACATAAATAGTCCAAGAGGGACAGTAATTGTTTTTAAAAAGCAAAAGAATCTGTAAATCCTTTAATATTATTTCCACTGTGGTAAAGTGGGAAGATATAAATATTTATAGGGGACTTAGTGTACTGACTGAGATCAGCTGTGAAGGTATCTGTATCTAATAGTGTGGTGTATTACAGATGACCTTACTTGCTACCACATTTATATCTCAGTCAGACCTATTCTGGAATATTGTGATGACTACGTTGAATGTCTAGGGTTATGAAAATGATGAAGTGTAAGTCACAACAACAACAGACAGATAAACAATTTAATTTATTCCACAACACTTTACAACACTGTGACACTCACACACATATAACACTCTATAAGACTATCTTAAATGAGTCAAGTGTAAAGTTTCAAATATATATGTAATAATTCCTTCAATAATAAATATCCTGATTCAACTACACAGTGAACCAGGAATCACACTCAAATGTAATCACAATTTATAAATATGATCTTTGTATTGACATAATTTATTAGTATTATACTATGTGTGTAGGTTGTGAAGTAGTACTATGAGGTAATACTGGTTTTGTTTTTCAAGCTAGATTGTTGTTTGTCATCATGACTTCAAGTGTTTGATTATCGTGGAAATAGTATTGGGAAAAGTTCACAGTTCCTGTCATTTGAAACAATTTATTGTCCCTCTGTGTTTAATATAATGTCAATTTTTGAAGGGGGGGGGGGGCACATAATGTTGAGCTGCTCTGGCCACAGAAGCTTATCTTTCGTGATGGCGGCAGGAAAAGACTCCTCTGCTCGATTGCTTCACTGTGTTCTGGAGACACCTCACTGGTCGCTATCTGGACCAAGGAGTATGCTGTCAGCCTCTGGATTCAGCAAAACTCAGACCAGGTGCTGCTTCAATAACTTAGGACCACGGTCCCTGAAACAAGAATGTTGTACCTCCTACTTCAGAACTAATTTATAATCTATTTCCACACTGAACACAATACATAACAAACACTGAGTTCAGAGCGGTAGGCCAACTGCTAGCTTCATCTGAAACAATTTACACCAGTATACTCCTCCCTAATGGTTACTACGCCTCTGCAATTCCAGCATTAGTTCCTTCTAGTCAATAAGATAGGTGTCAGTGTACTGTTTGGCAATTCCATGCAGTTTTACTTTTCTCCGACACGTCCTGTTCAGGTTGGAGCACTATCTAGGCCTTGCCTCATGTTTGCTACTGAACCACGCACATATACAGACATAAATTATTAATTTACATTCAATTTTCATTAAAAAGATATCAAATATGTCAAGCTTACCACAATTCATGGAAATAATACACAAATACGTTGACTGGCGATGAATATGGCACAAATTCCGATCTGCCTCTGTCCCAGGCTTTTATTTAGAAAAAATATAAGCTGGTTCTCAACGCACTGTTTCTGAGTAAGTTTATTTTAAAATGTGGCACTGAACTGACGCTCCTAATTGACTATATTGGCGGGTCTAACCAATCGGGCCATGTTTACACAGCTTTTCAAAAAAAGTACCCTTACTACCGTTTCCCCTAACAACAAAAAATTAGTATTTGTAGTCCAACTAATCGTGTTTCGCCTTACATTTACTTCTATCCAATCAAATAGGATTTAACATGGTGGCCTATTTCCCGTAAAATGGTGGTTTCAAAACATGCCACTGTGCGATTATTATTTGGTGTTGTCTGACACCCTCACTATTTTCTTTTGGCTATAATTTGTTAATTCCTAGACTATTTGCGTAACACTTAACCTATTCTTTGTCAGCAAGTCCTAAGGAACCCAAATATATAAGCTTTAAGGGAGCTAAGTGGCGGCGTTCAAAATATGTATTTTCTTCTAGGATAGTCGTGCTATTACCACCTCCTCACTTCCAAACTTTATGGTGTCTGCTGTACTGTCAGACTAATGTCAGGAGTTTAGACATAAAACAGTAGAATGTCATGTTTCCTAATAAGCATTTTACAGGTTTTTAAACCTAACTCTCGTAGTTGTAGTGTTTTTTATCACTGTCCATTTGAAAAAAAAAGCTAGTGCTTCATGCCTTTCGCGTTAGGGGTGGCATTAATTGTATATCGCGAGACGCGTGTTAGTGTTGCCGGCGTTCCTGCTTTCAGCCCTCCCTCTCTCTATCCTAATTCCATCTGTCTTTTCATTACGCAGTGTATAAAATGAAATTAATGCTAGTATTAATTTAGGTCATTAAGCAGCTTGCGTATCTCAAGGTTTTCTTAGAAATGCAGTACACGTTTTATTGTTTTGTGGAAACGCGTGTATGCTGCTATAGGCTTTATTAGTAAACGTGAAAACGTGAGAATATGCAGACGAAGCAGAAAAAGGGGGATCTCGAGTACAGTCATTGTGACAGCACTGTGCTTTTACCATTTCTCTTTCCTTTTATCGAATTAATGCGTTAGGTTTTACATTTACCTTTTAATTTATATATGTGGATTTAGAATGTCTCACGACATCCACCAGTAACAAACATATGAAGTCGTGATGACAACCAACAACCTAGCTCAAACAGCCAGTATTGCCTCATAATACTACCTCACAACATTACACTCATATTATAATAATATTATATGTCAGGACAAAGATCCTTTGTATAAAATTTTGTACATAAACATTGTGTTTACATTTGATTGTGATTCCTGATTCACTGTGTAGTAGGATCAGGATATCTATTTATTGAAAAAATTCAATACATTTGTTAAAATTTAACCCTTGACTTAATAAGATAATCTTTAGAGTGTTAGTTGTTTGTGACTGTCATATTGTTGTCAATTTGTTGAGGATCTTAACTTAGGTGTTTATCTGTCTGTTGGTTGTTGTGAATTACACTACATCACTATCCTAACCCTAGACATTAAACGTAGTCATCACTAAATTCAAGAATAAGTCTGATTGAGGTCTAAATGTGGTAGCAAGTAAGGTCATCTGTAACACACCAACTTATTAGATACAGATACCTTCACAGCTGATCTCAGTCAGTACACTAAGTCACCTATAACTATAATTATATAATCCCAACTTACCACATATATTGGGGTCCTGTCCGGGATTTTGAACCTTCTCCTAGCACATATATTGGGGGGAGTTCACTTCAGGGAATAATAAAAATTAAAAAGGTATTCTTGGGTGGAAAATAAATAAGGTTGAGCTCTCAGTGCTTGTGGTTGTCCTTAGTATAATTAGTCATAGATTAAATTGTTTAGTTAAACATTGTATAAATTTGCCTGTTAGAAAATGGCAGACCTGAAAAAGTTTCGATCTGCTGCTGTGCAGGCTGCTAAAGAATTTGGAATGGACGGGCAAATTATGATTGCTTATGTCACAACTGAATGTTACAAATTTATTGAACGCGAAGAAAAAAGATTAGAAAAAGAGGCTGAAAGAAAATTAGAATCTGATAGATTGGCCGAAGATAAGAGAATAGAGGCAGATAAAGAACTTAAGAGGTTGCAGATTGAGGCTGACAAAGAGGCTAAGGCATTGGAAGCAGAAAAAGATATTAAAAGGCTTCAGTATGAAGAGAAGAAACTGGAGGCAGAAAGGGAAGCAGAGGAAAGAAGGCAGGCTGCAGAAAGAGAAGAAAAGAGATTGACTGCCGAAAGGGAAGCAGAAGATAAGAGATTACAGAGGGAGCACGAGTTACGACTAAGGGAGTTGGAATTTCAAGGCCATGCTCCTGAAAATGGTGCCAGTCCCTTTACCTCTGATGCTACTGCTAGTCAGGGAGCCTCAACCTCAGCTTTGAGTTTTCATTTAGATCATTTTGTTGAGAAAGACGATGACATCGAGAGTTACCTAAATAGATATGAACTGTTAGCTACCACGTATGGTTTAGAGAGAGAAAGGTGGAGCTTAAAGTTATCACAAGGGCTTCGTGGTACAGCTTATGACGGTTTTGCCAAGATGAGCAGAGATGACCAAGACAATTATGACATGTTAAAGCAGGCTCTGTTAGTAAGATATGAAAAGAATGGAGAATTTTATAGAAAAAAGTTCAGGAATGCTAAACTACTGTCAGGTGAGACTTATCACCAGTTCTCTGCACGGTTAGAGACATACTTGGAGAAATGGACGGCTCTGGGGAAAACCCAAGATCTTAAGGAAATGATCCTTATAGAGCAGCTAAGAGAGTCCATGGCTCCAGACCTGAGAAAGTTTCTCATGGAACAAAGTGCAGAGAGGCTGGGTGAGTTACTAAATGTTGCTGAAAGATATCAGGCAGCTCAAGCAGAGGTAACAGGTAATAAAAAGAAACAGGTAGACAATTTTAAGGCACCACAAAACTTTAATAAATTTGATCATAGAGATCAGAACAAAGGTAAGCACCAGTTTGATAGGCCACGGTATAATAATAAAAATAAAACCCACAATTCGATGAAAGGAAATTTGATGAAAGAAAATCTTTCAACCAAGGAAAGAGGTGGTGTAACAATTGTCGGATGAACAATCATACCACCGAAAACTGTAGGAAGAAAACTACTAGTTTTGCTGCTATGAAATCTGGGAAAAAGGGAAAAAAGGGAAAAAAGGGCAAACCTGCGGAACTACAGGAACCGTATCACCCCCCAGTGTGTGAAGATGTAATCTGTAATGGAGTCACCATAAGGTGCTTATATGATACAGGTCTAGATTATGATTCAGTTGTGAGTTCTCACCTGGTGCAAGCAGATCAATACACCACAGAAACAGTGGAGATTCAAGCTGCAACCAAGGAAGTAGCGACCATGACACTCCCTATCGCTAAGATACATGTGAAAACGCGATATGTGGAGGGAGTAATCAAAGCAGCAGTGATAAATGAACCAATGTACCCTCTGATATTGGGGTGTAGATATGTCTTCTTGGGGAATCCCAAGAGACCTGTGATATTGGCCACAGTGCAGACCAGATCACAGTCTAAAAAGGAGGAGGATAATCCAATAAATACTCATCCAGATGAGATGAGGAAGGCACAGGCGGAGGACAAAGCACTCAAGCCGTATTTCAAGAAATTGCCCAATTGTCATACACCTCCAGGCAAGGGAGAGTTTTATATGAAGAACAAGTTGATTTATAGGAAGGCTGGATCTGAATCCAATGGTCACGGACAGCTGGTCCTTCCCACTTCATATAGGACTAAAGTGTTGGAACTAGGGCATGCGATTCCCTTCAGTGGTCATATGGGGATCAGCGCAACAGGACAGCGTATAGCTTGTCATTATTTCTGGCCAGGGATAACTGAAGATATCAAAAGATATGTAAAATCCTGTCCAGAGTGCCAACGAGTAGCACCAAAACATTGGACTGCACCAGCAACTCTAGGGGTAATGCCCATAGTGGGAACACCTTTTGAGAGAGTTGCCGTGGACATTGTGGGACCTCTCACTCGAACCAAGAGGAGGAACAGCTACATTCTGACTCTGGTGGACACCTGTTCTATGTAGGGAGAGGCGGTAGCCCTGTCATCAATTGATTCAAAATATGTGGCAGAGGCATTACTCACAATTTTCACAAGGTTAGGCTTTCCCAACCAAATCTTGACTGATAATGGCTCTCAGTTCAAGGGGAAACTAACCAAAGAAGTTTTCAGGATCTTTCAAGCCAAACACTTCCATTGTAGCCCGTACCATCCCCAAGGAAACGGCCAAGTGGAAAGATTTAATGGGACCTTGATGTCGATCCTGAGAAAGTTGGCACATGAAAAACCAGATACATGGGACCAGTACCTTCACGCCGCCCTCTTTGCTTATCGGGAGGTACCCCATAGTTCAACCGGTATGGCCCCGGCAACATTATTATTTGGAAGGCCAATAAAAGGTCCACTCGAAGCTCTGTTAAGAACGTGGACTGATGTAAAGGCAGAGGAAAATATTACATCATCATACCAATATGTGATTGAGCTGACCACTCGTTTAAAAACTGGCTGGAAACTTGCCAATGAAAATTTGAGACAAGCCAGGAAAAAACATGCTGCCTATTACAACAAGAAAGCTAAAGACAGAGATTTGGCTGTGGGAGAGAAGGTACTGCTTCTTCTACCCGGTTGCCAGAATAAGTTGCAAATTGGATGGCAAGGTCCATATACAGTTCTAGAGAAGGTGTCTAGAACAAATTATAAGATAGATAAGAAGGGGAAAGAAAAAATCTATCATGTGAATCTCCTGAAGAAATATTTGGAAAGAGAAAATCAGGAAGAGACACATTTGCTGACCTTGTTTATTGCAATGGAGATGAAAAAAGAACCACTTTCATCATTTGAATATCCATTACACCCCTGTGAGACAGCTGCACGGGTGAAAATCAGTACACACTTAACGAAAGATCAGAAGGAGAGAGTGCAACAGGTTCTAAATGATCATACAGAGGTGTTAACGGACCGTCCGGGGCATACAAACTTATTGGAATATGATATGAAACTGATAGACCCAACACCTGTATGTATGAAAGCATATTCGATTCCTTTCGCTAAGGAGAAAGCTTTGAAGGAAGAGATAGACTATTTGTTAAAGGAAGGAATTATTTCACACAGTGAATCTTCGTATAGTTCCAGTGTGGTGCTCTTGAGAAAACCCTCTGGAGAACA
Organism: Oreohelix idahoensis; assembly: GCA_024509875.1. Lineage (NCBI taxonomy): Eukaryota > Metazoa > Mollusca > Gastropoda > Stylommatophora > Oreohelicidae > Oreohelix > Oreohelix idahoensis. Next base: position 228,788 of record JAMPIV010003735.1, on the reverse strand, counting down.
TAGACTCTGTATAGATTACAGGAGACTGAATGCTATCACAGAAGGTCAGGTGGATCCATTGCCGGATACAAATCAGCTGTTTGCCAGGCTGAATAAAGCTAAATATTTCTCAAGGGTGGATCTGAGCAAAGGCTACTATCAGATTCCAGTAAAGCCTGAGGTTAGACCGTATCTAGCTTTTAGTACCTCAGAGGGACACTATGAATTTAACAGATTGCCATTTGGATTGAAAAATGCGCCCAGTGTCTTCTCTAGAATGATGAGAAAATTGTTGGATCCTCTGAATAATCCATGTATAACAAACTTCATGGATGATATCCTTATAGCGACAGAAACATTTTAGGAACACATTGACTCTCTGAACATGTTGTTTGATCGACTTAAAGAAGCGAATTTGACAGCCCGACCAACCAAATGTTGCGTTGGATGTAAAGAATTAGAATTCTTGGGACACACAGTCCATCAGGGAAACATGACCCCTGACCCCAAAAACTTGGAGAATCAAGGTAATCACCAGGCATAGATAGAAATTTATCTATGTGTATATAGAATTAGAGACTGACATATAATGTCTGTTTTAAGTGGGGAGAATTGTAGTGAAAAATTCTAGATACCCCTATATAAATTGGAACAAAACTGGAAAATTAGAACATAAATGTAAAGCCGAACGAAATAATATGAAAGAAAAAAGAATGGTGAAAGACCAGTGCTTTCCCAATAGCGAACGCCTGCGTTATAGAACGCCATAATGGCTGAACAAGAGACCCCCTTTTTCTACTTTGTCTGCATAAACTACACGCGAATCACAGTCGGTTCTAAAAATAAAACTGGTACTGTATTTCTTAGAAGACCTTGATATGCAAACTGCATAATGACCTAGATACAAATACTACATTAATGAAATTATACACACAAAGTTGACCTAGAAAGACAGACGGTCTAAGCAGAGACGAGAAAGGATAGACGGAGCGAAGCAATAATACTACGTCGTCTCGCGATTAAAAAGTGAACGCCAATCACACGCGAAACGCATGAAGGCCTGATTTTTTCAAATAAACAGTGATAAAAAACACTAACGATACGAGGTTAGGTTTTGAAAACAGGTTTAAAGTCTTATTGGGAAACCTGACATTCTACTGTTTTATGTCTAAGCTCCTGACATTAGTCTGACAGTACAGAAGACATCCCATAGTATGGAAGTGAACAGGTGGTAACAGCAAATACACGACTATCATAGAAAAATACATATTTTGAACGAAGCCACTTAGCCCCATTAAACTTATATATTCTTGTACCTTAGGACTTGCTGACAAAGAATATGTTATGTGTTACGCAAATAGTCTATGAATTAACAAATTATAGCCAAAATACTATAGTGGGGTTGACTGACAGCACAAGATCATATCTGCTTATTTTTTTTTTATGGCATGTTTGGAAAACACTGCTTTGGGGGAAATGAGGCCGACAAGTTAGATACGATTTGATTGGCTGTAGTAAAATGTAAGGCGAAACCTTATTGGTCTAACTGCAAATACAAATATTGTTGTTAATGGCAACGTATAGGATGGATAGTTTTTTTCAAAGGCTCATGTAAACATGGCCTGATTGGTTAGAACGTTAGATATGGTCAAATAGAAGCGTCAGTTCACTGCCATTTTTGAAAATAAATCATGTGAAAATCAAGTACGTTGAGAGCAGGCTAAGAATTTTCTAATAAAGGAAAAGCCTGGACAAAGGCAGATCAAAATTGTGCCAGAATTCATCGCCAGTCAACGTTACTTGTTTAATATTTCCTTGAATTGTGGTAAGCTAGACATATTTAATATATTTTATATGAAAATTGAATGTGAAATGATAAATTATGTCTGTATGTGTGTGGTTCAGTAGCAAACATGAGGCAAAGCCTAGATATTGCTCCACCTTGTAAAGATTGTCAGAGAGGAGCATAACTGCCTATACAGATAGATATATTGGATTGCCATATGTAACATGACACCTATCCTATTGTATAGAAGGGATTAACGCTGGAATTGCAGAGGCGTTGTAACCATTAGGGAGAGGAATACTGGTGTATTTTGTCACATGAAAAGCTAGCAGTTGGCCTACAGCTCTGAACTTTATGTTTGTACTGTCTTGTACGTCAGTGTGGAAATATATTATATATTAGTTATGAAGAAGGAGGCACAACCTTCTTATTTCAGGGACCGTGGTACTGATGTTAATATAGCAGCACATGGTCTGAGCCTTGCTTGATCCAGAACTCTGGCAGCAGACTCCTTGCCCAAGATATCGGCCATTGTGGGTTTTTCTAGCAAACTAAGAAGCAAGCGAGCAGAGGATACAGTTTTCCTGCAGCCGCTATATGAGCTAAGAATCTGTCAGCACGAGCAGCTCACCATTGTATAACCCACCTCAATTGAACTTACATAAATAGTCCAAGAGGGACAGTAATTGTTTTTAAAAAGTAAAAGAATCTGTAAATCCTTTAATATTATTTCCACCAGTAACAAACACATGAAGTCGTGATCACAACCAACAACCTAGCTCAAACAACCAGTATTGCCTCATAATACTACCTCACAACATTACACTCATATTATAATAATATTATATGTCGGGACAAAGATCCTTTGTATAAAATTTTGTACATAAACATTGTGTTTACATTTGATTGTGATTCCTGTTTCACTGTGTAGTAGGATCAGGATATCTATTTATTGAAAAAATTCAATACATTTGTTAAAATTTAACCCTTGACTTAATAATCTTTAGAGTGTTAGTTGTTTGTGACTGTCATATTGTTGTCAATTTGTTGAGGATCTTAACTTAGGTGTTTATCTGTCTGTTGGTTGTTGTGAATTACACTACATCACTATCCTAACCCTAGACATTAAACGTAGTCATCACTAAATTCAAGAATAAGTCTGATTGAGGTCTAAATGTGGTAGCAAGTAAGGTCATCTGTAACACACCAACTTATTAGATACAGATACCTTCACAGCTGATCTCAGTCAGTACACTAAGTCCCCTATAACTATAATTATATAATCCCAACTTACCACACCATGATTGTTCGGGAAAGCTGTCTTGGATCATACGCAATGTAGCAGTTCGTTTTTGCAGATTGTTATACTCATATCCAATTGTGAGACCACTGATTTGTGTATTATTGTGCAGGGTTCTACTGGCTTGTTCCCATGGTACAGGGTATAGGGTGGGCTTCAGCGGTGTTGTCTTCATGGATAGGTCTTCTTGATGCGGTCTTTTAAGTCTTTTTCCCTGATCGACAAAGCTGCTACGTTTTAGACGTCCCAATGCCAGATCATCTAGTCTTGCCTTCATTGGGTGCGTTGGCATACTTTTCCATCTGGATCTTGCTTTCTGTGTCTCTTCTAAAGGACAGTGTCTGTCATCTAGTAGCTTTCTGTATCTCTGATATTGGCGTAGTTTTCATGGCTCCTGTAATGAGCCTGAGAGCTTGATTTTGCACCTTGTCCAACGACTGCAGATGTGAGTTAGCAGTTGACGACCATGCTGCTGAGCCGAACTCTAAATGTGGTCTTAATTACTCCATTATAAATCTTCTTTAGAGTTCGTTCATTTGCTCCCCAGTTGGTACCTGCTAATTTTCTGAGTATGCCTAGTCGTCTTCGGGCTTTTCCTTCTGCATTTGTCAATATGCTTATTCCATGTAAGCTTTTGGTCAAATGTCACCCCAAGATAGGTGGGGTAGCTTTCTTCCTTGATCATGGTTGTCCCTAGGTGTATGTTAGCAGCTTTGTACTTGGGGGAGAGGAAGAACAGCGTTGTGGAGGTTTTGTCTATGTTTATTGAGATAAGCCATTTCTCTGCCCATGACATTAGCATGTCTGCTGCCCGCTGCATTCTATAATTTGCTGTGGTGACGTATTCATCGGCGCACCGGAGTACTAGGTCGTCTGCATATAAGGCAGCTTTCACTCCAGCGGGGAGATCTTTTACCAGGTCATTGATGTAAACAAGGAAGAGTGTTGGAGAAATTACTCCTCCTTGAGGTACCCCCTGATAGAGCAACACTTTTCTGCTCTGCAGACCATCAAGAGTGACTATAGTTCTCCTGTTGTGCAAGTATGACTGGATCCATCTTATCATGTTGCCTTGGATTCCACTTCTCCTAAGTTTTGCAATAAGGCCATGTTTCCACACCTTGTCAAAGGCCTGCTTGAAGTCGACCCAGATCGTTAGGTCTTTTTTCTTCTCCTGGAAGGCATCTTTTACTACTTGAGACAAGTAAGTAACTTGGTCTTCTATACTGTAGCATTCTCTAAATCCAGCTTGCTCCGGCACCAGGATCTGCTCAGACTCTAAATACCATTTCAATCTGTGGTTGACTATTCGCTCCATAGTCTTCCCAACACAGCTTGTGAGACTGATTGGCCGGTAACTTGAAGCCTTGGTCTTACATTTCCCTTTCTTTAGTATGCATATTGTGATGGCTTCGCTCCATACTTGGGGTACCGTTCCTTTCACCCAGCTGTGGTTCAATATATCAAGCAGTTTTGTCTGCTGCTGAGCTCAGACTTATTAGCATTTCGTTGCTGATTTCGTCTGGGCCAGGTAACTTTTGGACATTGAGCTTGGAAATAGCGTTCTGTAGTTCTCCTAGTGTGATGGGTTCCTTCACTGGGACAGGAGTATATGTCTGTCCCTTGGTTGCCCGTATTTCTTTTCTTATCTCTCTCTGATGGTCTGTGTTAATGGTTAAGTTGCTTTCTGAACTGTATCTTCTAGCAAACAGGTCTGCAGCGTGTTTTTCGCTGAGAATTTTGCCACCTTCATCCAATGTGATAGTCTGCCTAGGCGTGGAACACTCTTCATTTAGAGATTTAACTAATCTTCAAAGTTTCTTTCCGTCTTTCTCAAGGTTCAGCGCTGCCGTTTTATTTCTCCAACTATTCCGTTTTTCTTCTAGTTTTGTCCCCTGGAGTAGAAGGTAGGAGTATCTGTGGCAGTATTGACTAGGATTAGGGAGTAGTAATCTTGCAATGTTTCAACCCGTTCATCCCTGTGATCTAGATGGTTATAGCCCCAGCTCTGAGAGTGGCTATTAAAGTCTCCAACTGCTATAAAGTTGGTCTCTGGTACCTGTATGGAGCTGAGACTCAGGGTTTGTTGTTTGAGCAGTAATAGTTCAGAAGTTCTATTTCCATCTTGTCTACCTTTAGCTGCAACAGCTGATATTCTGCTCCTGTCCATGTAAGTTTTCCTTTCATGTGCATGAATGTTATTCCTTACAAGAGTAAGTACTCCACCTTTTCGTCTATCTTTCTGTCGGATCTGAAGCATTGACATCCCCTTATTTTAAAGGTTTGATCTACTTTCAAGTGAGTCTCTTCGATACAGCAAACACTGACTTGCTTCTCATACAAGATGTTTTCCAACTCTGTCTTTTTGCTGTATCCAGCCAGCGTGCTGTCCACTCCTTGTGCATTCCTGGGCATTATGGCAAGTGGCACTCTCTTTCTGTTTTGTTTTGGTCAGTAGCTCTCCTCCGCCGTCTCCTGACTCCACAAGACGGTCTAGAGAGTCCTCTGAGGGTGGGCTCTGTCGAGGCTCAAAGCCCGGCACTGCACCTGCCTGGTGGAGCTCCACAGGGCGAGCACCAGCACGAGATTTATTTGACGGTGTACTCATCCATAGAGAAGAAATCGGGTTGCGTGATACCGTGGTTTCCGGTGTTCCTTCTGGCTCAGTATCGACGACTTCAGCACCTCTTCAATGCGAGAGTGGGCTCATCCCTGTCCCAACTGGCTAGAAAATGATTTCGCCTGAACCTCGCCTGCTGTCCCATCCAGCTTCCCGCTAGGGATTGAAACCCCAACGTTCAGCTGGATTACTGGGGAGAACAGGGTCCGCCGCATGTAAGTGAGGTAGGCTTGAGCTTGATAGACTGAGAGACATTGTGATTCTTATGTTATGCATCATGCCCCATGGATCCCATAAACTTGCAAGCGTGTTCTCACAATAGCAGCACCAAGTATGCCAACACATAGATCATTTTGTTTTACTAAAGAAAGAATCAACAAAATTTCTGCAGAACTTCAAGGATCAAAAGTGGTTGTGTCGGTTTTTTGTAACACCTGAACATTGAAAGTCGCCTGCCGAGATCATTCAGTGTCTGTAGCTTACTTACTTAGTCGTTCCCGTTCTACCGTGAGGTGTAGGGGTTTGGAAGAGAGAGCGCCAGACTATTCTTTCGGCTGTCTTCCCCCTGGCCTGGTTCCATTCTAGTCCTCGGTCCTTGAAAGATTGTCTAATTTTGTCCTCCCAGTGGACTCTGGGTCGTCCTGGGGGTCTGGATCCCTGGCTCTTTGTTTCCCATGCTTGTCGAGGTAGCCGATCTTCTCCCATTCTGCAGACATGGCCAAACCATCTTAGTTGGGACTGTTCTACTTGAGTCTGAAGGGGGTGGGATTTTAGGCTTTGACGTATCGTCTGGTTGCGGACTATATCTCTTCTTGTTACTTCAACCACCTTCCTCAGATACCTCATTTCTGAGGTTTGGATCTGGCTTTTGTGGATTGTAGTCATTGCCCATGACTCGCATCCATATGTCAAGACTGGGACATAGGTGGAGCGGTATACCGCCATATTCGTTTTCTTACCAACCTCTCTCTTGCTGAGAAATCCTCGATTTAGGGCCTGAAAAAGTCTCCCAGCTGCTGCTTTTCGAGTGGCCAACTCTTCTTTGATGCCTCCATTTCGGTCTATAATAGCTCCGAGGTATTTAAAGTGGTCGACCTGTTCCAGGACCTGTTCTCCTAACATAATCTGATGTCTACTTTCTTCTCGTGATATCACCATGGGTTTTGTTTTAGAGCTGCTTACGACCATCCCTCTCTTCTCCAGCTCTTCCTTCAAGACTTGCAGGTTGATTGGAGATGTGCCTCTGATTTAGCAATCAGGGCAACATCCTCGTGTCTGTAGCTGCCATTTTAAAAACGCAGCCGGATGATACCGAAACCATAGTTCTTCTACGATGTCTGTCGTAACTGTATATCGGTGCAACTACAACAATAGTTATCGCTGGGAATGGCCTATGGAATGTTATCAAGCAGGTCTCAAGAAATTCGCTCGTTAAGAAAGAAAGATTCGAGATAAGGACAAGAAGAAGAGAATGCGAATGCTCTCCACTGGATAGAGTTTTCTAATGAATAATGGAAAGTGTTCAATTTCCCCACGTCCTTAGCTTCTGCCCTTAGATCTCGATAAAGAAAGAGCCCCCCCACCTCTTCTAAATGAAGGATTTTACCAATATATATATATATATATCTACTTAACACAGACAGCATGAATATTACATTATCGAACTAGGTAATGATCAACGCGGCTGTATAAATTTATTAGTTAAGTATATACACATATAGGCCCAACGGGCTGATCACCCGTTTGCCAGTCACTTTGATTATGGATTGATTTGTCGTTGCCCTAAAGACGCCATTAGGCGTGATGGGAACAACGGCAGAGAAAATCTATTCGCTGTTGCCCTTAAGACGCCACTAGGCGTAATGGCCACTGACTGCTTTGCCGGTCGTTGGCTAAGGACGGAAGAAGAAGAAGAAGAATACACATATAGGGTTAGTACAAAATAAAAAGTGATGATGGTGAAAGACAATTCACACACACATATGAGATGTAAATAATGTAGTTAGTTAAATATGTGAGTAAACCTATGTGAATAGTGAAAGGATGATGTAATATATTAAGTGTTACCACACTGGTTTCCAATCTACACTGTCTATGTGTCTCTCAATCTTCCTCCACTGTTTGATTATACACAGGTAAGTATAGACTGTCCAATATAAATGTACGGTTGTCACGTGATTTTCTCCGTTTGCTATGCAGTGGTGGTCCAACAGTGGCCAAACTTCAGAGTGTCTACTGAGAGTCTTTAAAGGTATCTACCTTTAGCTCAATATTACTCTTGGCAGAGATGTGGAATGGAGCTTCAATTCTAGGGAGCCGCATTGGAATTTAAGAAATCAGATACTACGGCTGACAGGATCCAGGCTGTGTAAACTTTCTATCTTCCCTCTCCTTCTATGAGGGGTAACAATTTTGCTCGTTTTAATGGGCCCCAACTTTAATAGCTCTGTTATGTGTATTTAAAATGACTGAGATATACGGGTGCAGTTGACTCAAAAACATGATTAAATCTACAATAAATTTGTATATTTATAGATAACAAATTTAATAATCAATTATAGTTAACAATGGAAAAATGAATAAATATTTTGATGGAAAAAATGAAAGCCTTAAAAAATTCATCACTGGTGATAGTCTGATTTTAAAAAGTTCGTTAGTAGAGAGTTCACATTGCGGCTTGAAGTGGGTACTTAACTGCCAGTAAGATGTCGGTTGGTTTCGGCTCCAGCCGATGCTTGTTCTTTGCAGGTTATGGACTATGTATTCTCGTCACTGATCAAGTCTGGTGGCGCTTACACGTCCCACGTAGGATCGTGGCGGTAATTGCGAAGTTGGTCCAGCGTCTGTTAAGACCCGTATGCTGTTGGTGTCTAGCTTTGATTGAAGGCCACTTATACCACCCACTTGTTCCACAGCCTAGTGCCGCCAATTGGTACCACTGACTAGTATCATGAAATAAGAGAGAAACAAATACGCTATCAAGCAACAACCTGGCCGGACAGAAAAAATTATCAGTGATACAAGAACGGACGGTGGGCATCTCAAGGTTGTTTACTTATTAATCGAGCGTCCCATGCAATGTCTGGTCGTAAACAGCATTTCACTCTACAGATCCAAGTGTCAATGTGGGTTCAAACGAAAGTCATTGTTTACCATAATCAATAAAGACGGTTGATGAAATCCCGGCATGATAAGAATTGAAGGAAGGGGGTGTAAACAATGAATTGAAAATACCAAATATTGTCGGAGGTGGAAAAAAGGAAAGTGAAGAGCACAGAATGAATTACAGGATGACACAGGAAAGATATACTGTTCTTCAATGCTTGAAAATCTCTCTAACGTTGAAAAACTGCTGACGGTTGACTCAGAAAAATGGCTGCTATCTGATCTCGGAAAGACCCTGACTAGAATGGAGCTCTTCGCGAAATGATCTTCTGGTAACAAGTACGTTTCGTGCAATGAAGCTGGTATGAGTGAATTTACGTCATGCTAAATACGATGAAAGTAGATGAATTAACTTCATTTACTGACGCAGTGAGTTGCTGAACTTGGTGATCGTGGTAGCAAGACTCATCAACTTGTGAGTTTTTACTCCTTATTCAGAGAATACACTTTTGAGTGAGTCGAACTTGATATAAATGTGAGAATCCGCTTGTACGTGTTTTAGCTTGACTCAGACGGTAAGTTGCTGAATGAGTTGAACTTCATACAGGTCAATAAAATGCTGCGCAACCAGCATTACAAACGGGGGCTTCGAAATCTTCCTTGTAACTTAAGAAGTATAGGATGTACTACCTTGTGAATTCTGCTTTCCGGGCGTATACTTTGCTAGTGTGGCCGGGCAGGGTAGTGGGGGTTGCTGTTTAACTCGAGAGTATTAGATTTTGATTACTAGCTAGCCTGCTAGAGGTGATGATTTCTCTCTACAGACTTACAGGAATTTACCAGGTTCGGGGACAATCCTCTATGATGTTTTATTTTTAGAGCATATGGTTATTATTTGTGTTGCACCTGCAACGATTAGCTTTGGCATGATCCTTTAATAATTTGTATGATGGCTAACTGCAAACATATGATTCGTCAACAGCATTTGTGTTCAATGAAACAAATGTTTATTCAATTTCCAACAAGAACTGGGTTAAGTCAAATGGTAACCACACCAAATTTGCATAATAGCATGTTGACATTTAATAAACAAGCATAAAAAGTCAATGCATTATTTTAATGATGCAATATTCCTTATTGCATCTCGTAATCTTTTCAAGTTGCTAAAACATGGCGTGGCTCCTCTATCCTTCTAGTGTTCCTTCGTTTATTTGTTAATGTGGTCTAGATTTCACGTTTTTTTCTTATCTCTTCATTTCAATGAAGAGCCAAACTTTCTCTTATTCATTAGTATTCCTTAGTTTGACTTTCTCTCAGCTTAAGGACCTTCATTCTTGGTAAAAGGTTCAGATATATGCCTGGGTTTACAATTCTTTACCCAGTTTTCGAGCGTAGCTCCGTTTCAGTTATGACTGTGGGCTCTAACAGTTATTGCATTCAGTATTTAGCAATACTTACAGTTTTCATGAATTCACAAACAAATTATTCTACGTTTCGAAATTACACAGTTGCTTTAATTGTGCGAAGTCAATCTCCTCTATAGAATATCACTGAGCAAAGAGAATTACGTCTTGTCTCCACCGCTCTAAATTCATTACTGACTAAAAAAATGGCTTCGTCTCTTGTTCATTCCGGGGAAAAAAAGACTCAGCCTAACCATTGGTGGGAAAAATCACGTGACCAATGCTTGGCGTAAGCGAAGCTACCCTAATTAATGCTTGGCGTTACGAAGCGAAGCTTAGCCTAAAATAATGCGTGGCTTTTCGAAGCTAACCTGGTTTAATTAAACATCTGCGCCAAGACTTTTTTAATCTTCTGTTTCTATAAAAATTTATTTTATATGTTAATATAGCCTGTATCTGAAAACTTACGGTATACGCGGTTACATACAGATCCCGGGGCCCTGCAAATGTATCCCGTAGGGAGACATTTGAGTACTATCAATAACAAAAATCCATCCCCAAAAATTTCTAAGTTCAAAAAAATTTTCAGAAAAATTTAAAGTTCAAAAATTTTTCTAAGTCCAAAAATATTTCCAAAAAAATTTAATTTAATTCCTATACTGGGGTCCTATGTCTATATGAGGTCGTCTGCTATGTAAAAAAAACTAGTAGTGGACATCAACTTCAAAAAGTGTAACTTATTCATCACATCATAATATTTTTCACCAAATTTACAAATTGGCAACACTGCCTAACAAAATCTGCAAAACACTCATAAGGTCATCACTAAAAAAATGTGATGAGTGGCAACACTGGGGAATGAACAATAAACTATCTTATTTGCAGAACTTGGCTGGATTATCATAATCTATTACATTTCATTCAAAAATATAGTTGATTACATTCTCTTGGATGTGGTGGGGGTGTTATCTCTTTTCTGTACTGTTATTTGCTCCATATTAAAAGCCTGCAAGTACTAAAAAAATCTTTTTTTTTTTTTTTTTTTTTTTTTATGAACTCTTCCCTAGAAATATTATTTTATATATATATTTATTCTTCAACGATCTTCTTTGACTTACCATACATCAATTTTCAAACATCAAATTATTCAGCAACCAACAGACGAATGTGTTACTATCATTTTATGAAATATAAGGGAAAAGAAAAATATAGTTTCCAAATCATCATGAATTTTCTACATTGGGTTCCGTATTACTTTATTTTCTCTTTTAAGACAACTGCTTATACTTTTGACAATATGTATCCATGTTGTCACTCTCGAGGCATCCTTGTATACAATTTATATTTGTCTCCTTTTTTTTTTTTTTTTCATAACACCAATGTATCATTTATGGTGTACCAATATCATTGTATCTATTCTAGTCCTCCTGTTATCTTGAGAATTCATCCTTAGTAACTCCCTATGTACCTTATCTAGCAATACATTTATGCAAAACACATCAAACAATTATTTATGGAAACATTTAACAGAGATGTAAGAACTTTTGACAATATGAGATGAAAAAAAAATTTTGGGGTCATCACTCAAAAATGTGACATAGAAAGGAAGAAAAAATATTCAATTGATCGTGAGGAATCTACAATATTCTTATAAGACAAAGTTCCTTGCACTCTGACTACTATTTAACCATATTATTTCTGGTTATCCTTGCATACAGTGTACCATTTCCATTTCCTTTATAAGTCCAATTCATCGCTCATGGTGCTCCAATATTTTAAAATGTGGATCCTTCCTATTCCTCTTATTCTGTACTGGAAATATATCCTTATTAATTGTCCATGTACTATATCTGTGACATGTCTGTCCTTGGGATAACGTTATTTTCTTATCCAATATCCTCGGGGTGAGCAAATCTCAGTATGTCCAATTTCATCAACCATTTATTTATTTTCTCTCCTGTAATTCTGGGTATGTTATGAGTATAGTACATTGTCAATTTATTCTAACTATCTTACAACATTCTGTAATTCGTGATAAGGAATAGTCATTTGTTATACAACAATGTTCATATTACAAAGGCAATGAGCAAAAATCAAAAAAAAAAAAAATATCTTCTCCAAAAATGCGGATGTATCTCTATTTCCTTTACCTCTGGGTGTAGCAATTATTCAGTCATTATTTTTTTTTCTCCATTATTTAATCTCCATTTTGTGTCCTTAGTACCTGTGGTTCCATGGGATTATCATAATTCATTTATGTCTCTTGTCTACTGATAATCCTTCAATAATGACTTCAAATATGGTCCTCATATGTGCAACAATCATCTGCTCTGATTTGTTCCATGGTATTCATCAAATATTCTATTATATCCTTGTCTTATCTCGTAACCACGAAAGACTAAGATTACACTGACAAACAACATTTTTCTTTCTTATATAAGAATAAGTGTTCTTAGGTCAGTTTCTTGCGCTGATTTCAAATTTGAAATCCGTTTATCTCTATCACGTCGGGTTCTTAAGATATTTGTGAATAAATATATTTTTGGGAAACCGTTATTTGCTCCTTTTCATTTTTACTATATAACTTTTTAAAATTAATAAAATGCAAAATAATTCTACTTTTTATACTGCTAAAAGATGCATGACATATGTTACGTTATATTTCAAATAGTTACTGTATTTTGAAATAATTCTGAGTGAAATATGGCTTCTAGAAGTTGTAGAAATTCGGCTGATCTGTTCTGTTACGTGTGCGGATATTTTACCGATCGTGTTCACCAGAAAAACTTTACACCATTGCTAAAGAAAGCATATGAACTTTATTTCGATTCGAAAGTTGATGATGCAAATACATCTTGGAAGCCAAATGCAGTTTGTTCGACTTGTGCAAATACATTGGCAGGTTGGTTACGAAAATCGCCGAAGCATAAGTCGATGCCTTTTGGAGTGCCAGTAATATGGCGTGAACCGACAAATCACGCTACTGATTGTTACTTCTGCTTGACAAATATCTATGATTTCACTTTTAAAACTAGAAAGTCTGTGGTTTATCCAAATATTGAATCGGTTTTGAAACCAGTGCCTCATGATCCAATCACGTGTCCGATCCCAGTTCCACCAGAACAATATCCGTTGGACGTGAATGAACCATCAGAAAGTGATAGTTTACCTGCTTTAGAAACTAATTCTGACTCGGATTATATACCGGTGAATGATGGTGTTCACTTAATTAACCATTCAGAACTTTCAGATCTAATACGTGATCTCGCTCTCACCAAAGGACAAGCGGAATTACTCGGTTCGCGACTCAAAGAATGGAATCTTTTAGCGCCCAATACTCCGATATCTAAATTTCGTCATAGACACAGAGAACTTGTTCAATACTTTGAGATGGATGATGACATTTGCTATTGCAAAGATGTAAAAGGTCTAATGGTGCACCTCGGTCATGAGCACATAGTCAACGAATGGCGACTTTTCATCGACTCTTCCAAGACTAGTCTAAAAGCCGTGTTATTGTATAATGGAAATTTATTTTCATCAATTCCAGTCGCCAACTCTGTTCATATGAAAGAAACTTATGACAATATGGCTATACTTTTGGCAAAAATAAAGTACAATGACTACCAATGGCGGATATGTGGAGACCTAAAGGTCATTGCAATTCTCACGGGCATGCAGACTGGGTATACTAAATTTTGTTGCTTCCTATGTGAATGGGACAGCCGCAACAGACAGGAACATTATGCAAGAAAGGTGTGGCCTATCAGGGATCGTATGCAGCTCGGGCATAAAAATGTAATACACGAGCCATTAGTTAACAAAGACAGCATCATTTTACCACCATTACATATAAAGTTGGGGCCCATGAAGAATTTCGTAAAAGCGTTAGATAAAACGAGCAAAGCTTTCACTTATCTTCGAGAAAAGTTTCCGCAAATTAGCGATGCAAAGATAAAGGAAGGTATCTTTGTAGGACCTCAGATTAGGACAGTTATTGCAGACAAACAATTCGAGAACTTGTTACATGGTAGTGAACTTCGCGCATGGATGGCATTCAAATCGATCGTCGATAACTTTCTGGGAAATCACAAATCTGTCGACTATGTGCATATTGTTAAGCAGTGCATAGATGCATACAGAATTATGGGCTGTAACATGTCCCTCAAAATCCATTTGCTCGATTCGCATCTTGACTTTTTCCCTGACAACCTTGGCGAAGTCAGCGATGAACATGGAGAACGATTCCATCAAGATATCGCCGTAATGGAGTCACGTTATCAAGGACGGTGGAGTATGACCATGCTTGCCGATTATTGTTGGATGCTTCATCGCGATGTACCACATGCCATTCACCGACGAAAGTCGACTGCAAAGAAATTCAAGCCTACATAACTGTTATACTTCTTGTACAAATGATGTTGTAATACTGTATGCGTTGTTAAAAAACTTCAATTGCGTATTTCTAGAGATCCCGACCTGATAGAGAAAAACGGTTTGCAGATTTAAAAACAGCGCATTAAAATTGACCAGAAAAACATAGAAATGTTAGAGAAAGAAAAAAAAAATTTTTTTTTGTTAGTCAGTGTTATTCCTCCTCCAATGTTAATGTGGGGGATTTTGTGCATCAACATTTCAACAAAATCTCAGCTGTGACAACATAAAGTTTCACCTTAATATAAAATGTCATCTTCATCATACATAACCTGTTGCTTCTTCATCTCATGTGTCATTAGTGGTTATCATGCGGTAATGGGGTATTTCATTTGCTAGGTCAGCATGTGCAAATGCTATTTCTTTAACATGGGCAAAGGCATCATCAACAAATAGGTGCAATTTGTTCAATCTGGGGTTAGCATATACTAATGCTCTCAAGGGATTCTTCATTTGCAGAAATTCAGCATGCGCAAATGTCATTGGGGTATTTGTGATAGGCAGTAAAATTTTTGACAGTACTAATATACATCTGGGTCTAAAATAATAATGTACATTTGAAATAATCCTGTGGAGAAAAATAGCATAACCTACAATACTAGTTTTGGGTATGAATTATGTGCTGTTGAGAGATGTCATAGTATGAACAGTATGATTGATCAAGGTGATAGATATAAAGGAGTTTAGCATAATATAGATCAAAGAAATATTAGTATGGGGGTAAGAAAACAAAACTACTGGTGTACAGTGTCTGCATGAAAATACAGGACTCTGGATCTGCAAGGACAAGAAGTCTGGTGAATGAAACATGGAATATGATTCGTTTCAAAAGTAGAGATCAATGTTACAACAGAATAGTATGACACATGTGTTATAGGTAAAGTTGTGTAACATTCTGAATATCAAAAACTGTCTGACTAATAAGGGTGTCTGTAAACAAAGAACATTGTATCATCTGTGTCATCTTTATTTCAATAATCCAAATAAAATGTCTAACTAGAATCCTCCGTGGGCTGGTCTTGATTTCTTTCTGGGCATCATTATTCTAAGGCTGGAAAAAAAATAACTTTCTCAGTGAGGCTTTGACATCTTAGTCTGTAAGCAAGTCATTTGAACTGTCCAAGACTGAAAATAGAGTACATGGGGAGAGTTAGTACATTGTTAAAAATTAAGTGCACATTCGCGGTGACGGTACATGGGATGGCATGTACATTGAAGACTTGAGGGGCGTGTCTCAGCAAAGTTTTAGTAGTTCCTTCAGTTTCTCTGCCATCTCTAACCTTGCAATGTCCCGACTGCTTAGGCGAGCATCATACTGAGTAGCAGTGGTGACGGGTGTGATAGGCGACGACACTGCATTTGCTGATTGTTGGGACACTGAGGACATTGACGAATGCGGTGATGGCTTAACATCTTTTGATTGCGGTGATGGTTTCACTGTGGTAGGGGTTTGTATGGCTGGAACATCTGTTGGTTTTGAGGCAGGTATATGTTTCGCCTTGATTTTTCTTCTGACCTGGTTGTGCTGAACGTTAGCACCGGTTACAATGGGCACAGTAATTTGCACACTGTTGTTTTTGACTAGTTGAGATGAGGCTAACACTTCTCGGCTTGGTTTTGGAACATGATTGCGTTTCTTCAAAATCTTTCGTCTGATATAGTTGTGCTGTATACGCGGAATTTTGTTGCTAGGGATTGAGTCATCAGATTCTGTTTTATAGGCGCGTTTGACGCTGGAGCTGACTGGTACAAATAATGTACTATCCGCATCACTGGTTTCAATGGAACTAGCTGTATCAATGTCTGTTTCTTGTTGGTATAATTCTACCATTTTTCTGTCATTATGTTCGTTGGGGTCTGACAAATCTATGCTGTCTTGTTCTGTTTCGTCTCCATAAAGATCGCTGGTATATGGTTCAACAATCTGCTTGGGTATAGTTTCTTCAGGATCTGATTGTTTTGAACGAGCAATCTTGTTCTTGTGGTATAGCAGTGTTTGGTTTTCACTAGTGTTAAAACTAGAACTGCCTGAACTGGGGGTGTGATAGGTATCAGCTGACGATTTATCACTGCGGGAGTAAGTTTGAGTGTGGATATAAGGTGCTTGGTTGTTGTCATCGTGTGACGTCTGAGGCATTATTTCTTCATTTCTAATGCGCAGGTCTCTGTCCTGGAGTCGATTACGCAATTCAAGTGGTGGGATATCTTCTTCGCTTTCGGACGAGTCTCGTTGTTGTCTTGCTCGATGTATTTCATCTGTGGGTGGTCTGGGTATGTGGTCGTCTTGGTAAAATTCAGAGTCTGTCGTCTCTGACTCTGATATGTCAGACGAATCTGTGCTGGATGGATTATAATTTAGGGTGGCTTTTCTGACTGGTCTTGTATTTGTCGTCAGAGGCGGAATGGGCCGGTGATTATCAATTTTTATTTGTTTTACGTGAGCTTTTGTTTGGTGTTGTTTCTCTTCATTCCAAATAATGAAGTTTACAGGCGTAGTTTGTTTCATGATTTTGTAGCCATCTAACCATCGGTCATCGAATTTTGAACTGCGTACATGTTTCTTGTAGTATACTCTGTCTCCTATTTTGTATGTTGGTAGCTTGGCTGATTTATCATGTTGTTTCTGTTTCTTGTGAAATGCCTTCTGCGTATTTCGTTGTGCAATCTGGTGAGCTTTATACTTTTCTTGAAGGATTATTTCGATGGGGTCTTCTCCCATGTATTTTCTTTGTGGGCGAAGTAGGTTGTCTAACGGAAAGTTTGGTTCTCTTCCGTATAGCATGAGAAAGGGTGACATTCCTGTGGTATCGTTCACGTTTACTCGGATGGCTT
The DNA here is from genome assembly GCA_024509875.1 of Oreohelix idahoensis. Taxonomy (NCBI): domain Eukaryota; kingdom Metazoa; phylum Mollusca; class Gastropoda; order Stylommatophora; family Oreohelicidae; genus Oreohelix; species Oreohelix idahoensis. Next base: position 211,329 of record JAMPIV010003735.1, on the reverse strand, counting down.
CAAGAGCTTGGTTAATGTATAGGTCCCAGTATTGGTGGTTCCCCTTGATATATTTGCTAATAATATCATGTAGGGTGGCGTGCATGCGTTCATTTCTGCCATTTGCATTTGGGCAATAATAAGTGGTTGTAGTATGCTCAATATTCAGCTGGTGTAAGGTGGCTTTAAATGGGTTACCTATAAACTGTTTACCGTTGTCTGAAATGATTCGTTTTGGACAGCCATGCCTGGGAATGAATTCTTGTAAAAAAATTTGCGTGATGGACTGCGATGTGGCATCACTGAGTGGGTAACTTTCTGGCCAAACAGAGTATTGGTCAACTATGTGCAGGAGGTATTTGTTGCCTGATTGGGTGAGTGGGTAAGGACCTGATAAGTCAATGCTCACTGTTTGCATGGGGTAATGGGAAGGTTGCATTTCTTGAAGGGGAATTAAATGTGGCTTCATGTTTCTCAATTTACATGTTCTACAGGTGGCTACATATTCTGTAATGTCCTTGTAGAAAGTTTGCCAATAATACCTTTTCTTTATGACATCAATTGTTTTGTCTCTTCCCATGTGCCCGTTGTTATCATGAAACTGTAGCAATACTTCTGGGACTAGATGTGCTGGAATGACTTTTCTTAGTGTCCCTTCTTGTTTCTGATCAATATAGTATAGAATTCCATCCGTTGGGTGTACTGTAAAATCTTTACTTTTTGTTGGGTTTTCTTTCACGTATGTGAGCAGCTTGACAATTTCTGCATCTTTCGCTTGTTCTACTCTCATGTCAAACATCTCTTGGCTTTCTTCTTCTACTTGAGTGGCGGAATCTGAGGTACTTCTTCGACTTGATGAAGTAATTTCATTAATTTCTTTAGCATTATCGTCAATCTCTGAGGATGTGCCATCATTTTTGACTCTATTTGTTTTCACTTCAGTTTCATCATCATATTTAATCCTGGATAAGAGGTCTGCACAGGTGTTCATTTCGCCTGGGATATGTTCGATAGTGGTGTCGTAGGACTGTAAATTCATTGCCCATGTCTGTAACTTCTTTGGCTGTTCTTGTGTTTTGGTGAGCCAGTTAACCAAAGGTTGATGATCAGTTCTTATAATGAGTTTAGTTCCTCTGACGTAAAAGTCAAACTTTTGTACTGCATAGTGAATAGCATATGCTTCTTTCTCAGTGGTGGTCCACCGTTTTTGTGACTTTGACAATGCGTGGGATAGGAATGCAATGGGTTTCTCATTTGGAATGTTTGGTAGGATGGGTGTTTCATCTTCTAGTACAGGTTGGACCAAACAAGCACCAATTGCGTTATCTGAGGCATCGGCGTATAGTATCATGGGCTGAGAAATATCTGGATGTCCAAGCAGTGGGATGGTGGTTAGGGCATTTTTTAGATACTCAAAGGATCTCTGGCAGTCTTCTGTCCATTTGAAGCGTGCATACTTGCGGGTAAGGGCTATCAAAGGCTCTGCTGCTCTGGAGAAATTGATGATGTGGCGTCTATAGTACCCTATTGTACCAATAAATGAGCGTGTTTGTCTCACCGTCTTGGGGCTAGGCATTTCTCTTATGGCTTTGACTTTATCTTCATCAGGTCTGACGCCATGTCTATTGATGACAAAGCCTAAATATTTTGTTTCTGTCTTTAGAAACTCACACTTCGACAGTTTTAACTTTATTTGGTGATGCCTGAGTCTATCAAACACTGTTTCAACCTTGCGGAGGTGGTCTTCCATCGTGCCTGCGGTATGTATCAGGATATCGTCTATGTATGCCAGGGCAAATGGATGTAGACCCTTTAACACTTCATCCATGAGTGACATATATGTTGCTGGAGATCCTTTTAGACCAAATGGCATAACATTCCAAAAAAAACTTCCCATATGTGAACAGAATGTGGATTTCTGTTTTGCCTCAGGTGTCATGGGGATGCACCAAAAGCCTGACCTTGCATCAAGTGTGGTAAAGTATGTAGACTTTCCTAACGTCGCAAGTAGATCGTCTATCCTGGGGAGGGGGTAGGAAATGACTTTTGTGATTTTGTTAAGGGCACGGTAGTCGCAGCAAAAGCGACTGGAGCCGTCTTTCTTTGTTACGATCACTATGGGTGAGGACCATTGGGAACGGGATCTTTCGATGATTCCTGCCTGTAGCATTTCATTTATAGACCTTTCCACGAGTTCTCTATTTTTCAAGGGCGTATGATAGGGTTTCATATGTATTGGCTCCTCTGTGGTTGTTTGAATGTCCATTGTGACAGTGTTAGTTCTGCCTAATTCCATGTCATTGAGTGCGAATACATCTTGGTGCTTTTCTACAAACGTTTTCAAACGTTGCTTATTATCTTCTGTGGCATTCAGGGTTGCAAGTAACTGAGCTATTCTCTCTCTGTATTTATGATCTGCTATGATATCTCTGGTCTGTCTTGATGCCTCCGTTTCATTCCCATAATTTTGGGACATTTTTCTTGCATCTTGTGAAAATCTCTGCTCCTGGTATGTGGCTTTCTTTTGCGTAGTTCTTTGCCGTTCATTGGGCTGTGCTTGGTACTGTCTCCTCTGCCATGTACTGTGTGCATTTCCATTTGTCACTGCATTTACTGTATATTCATTTCTTATTATATTTCTGGGGTAGTCGTTGTTGTGCCATTTTTTCTGATTATTTCTGTCGTAACTGCGCTTATCCGCGTACGTTACTGTATTTCTTCTGTTTGTGCTATAGGGCTGTCTTCTTTCCCTGGGCGAAAATTTTTCATTCTTTCTGTTTCCAACTTTGCTGCTATAGTATCCTCCTGTGGTATAGTCATATAAGAATTCTTCCTTTTCTTCGGAAATTTCAATTGGTTTTGGGACTTTATCATATCCACCTGTTTTTGAGTTATATTGATACTCCATGGGGCATGTATCACTGTCTTGTCGCTTTGGATATCCTCCTGGCAAGACAATTTCTGTTTCTCTGTTACTCTGTGATATACAGCACTTCATCTTTTCTCTTGGTGTGCTGGGGCGCAAGAATGAGTAATTATAGTCATTTTCATACTGTGGCCTTTCTCTTCTTATGTATGGACTGGTTCGTTTCTGCCATCTGGGTAGGGTATGCTGTGGTGTAACATGACTGTGACTGATGTTACTGCCTTTTTCTGCATAAGCCTTATAACTGTTTACTTTCCGTGTACTATGGTTATTTGTACTGCGATTTCGTGCATTATGTCCAGTGGGAGTGGTTGAGACAATTTGTGGATGGTCTCTATTGGTTTTGGTTTGTCTTATTGTTGACGTATCCACTTGCGCTACAACTGTGCCTCTTTTTATAGTGGTAGTTTTTCCTGACATATTCAATATCATGATGGGGAAATCTCTGGACTTCGAGACTTCAGCGATTCCCTCTGTAATTTGCAACAATGGGTCATCAATAATGCTTTCTTCTGCTAGGGGCTGTACTTGAATTGATTGCCCTGGTGTTATGTACTCAGAATTTTTTACTCTGCCTTTTGCTATGACCAGGGAGTTTGGAGCCACCGTTATGGGAGCTGTAATCCTTACTAAAGACGCTATGTGGATATCGTCCTGGAGATCTATGTACGTATTGTTGACTTTGATTTTGTGGAGGTCATAGTATATTCGAACTTTGTGTTTGTTAAAAAAAATCTCTCCCTAGGATAAGATTTCTAGACATTCCTTTAGTAATGACAAATGGGTGTTCAAAATTTGTTTCGCCTAAGGAAAATTTTAGCCATGCTGTCCCAACTGAATTTAGTCTTTGTCCCGTGACTGAAGCTAGGTGTGTTTTGGACGGTTGAAATCGTACTAAGTGTTGGATCCTCTTGAACAGCTGGAACCTAATAAGGCTGATGGATGCTCCTGTATCTACCAGTGCCCTATATTGTTGGCCCTGTATAGACATGATGCAGGAACTGGGGTCCGGATGTATTTTAGTTCCATCATGCAACATTTCTTCATATTGTATTTTACTGGATGGGCCCACTTGACAATTTCTGTTCTGTGTTGTTTCTTTTGTTTTGGACCAGTTTCTGTGATTGTTGCCCTCACTAACGGTCCTGTTTAGTGAGTGGCGCGGCCGTTTCCCTGACGCATGAGGGGTTGAGGTGCGCCTCTGGTATACTGATTTCTGGTGTAATCACGTGGGGGTGGTGCGGGTTGTTGTGGTTGGTAACCTCCTCTTCTGGGTGGTGCATGATTGTAATTTGCTCTACAGGACTTGTAACCATGTCCGAGCCTACCGCATGTAAAGCATCCGTTTGTATTGACATTATTGACGTCGTTTTGCCTCTGTGTGGGGGGTCTATAATTGCGGGGTCTATCATCACGTATTCGTGGGCGAGTCCATTGCCTCCTGGTATGGTCAACTTCCATAGGCTCATGCTCATCATAGTCCCTATATTCTGGTCGGGGTTCCCTACCTGCTCTTTGTTGGAACCTTCGGTGAAGATTTTCCTCCTGTATTGCTGCTTGGATTGTTTCAGCAATAGTCTTGGTGTCTTTTCTAATAAGATGCCTTCTGATATTTTCCGCTCTAAGGCCATCGGCAAATATCCCCACTAACTGTATTTCTACATCAGGTGTGGTAGGGATTTCTCCGCAAAATGCCTCTTCTGCCATATTGAGGAATCGATCTCCAAAAAGTTGTACCGATTCATCTCTTTCCTGTTTCATGCTTCTAAGGACTGACCAAGCATGCATTTTGTCTATGATTTCCCCATATCTCTGGGTGAGCTCTTTTTTTAGGGACTCGTAGGTTTCTGTGGGGTACTGCTGGGACCTCCTTCTTAAAAAATCAGTCACGTACGAATCAGAACCTAACAGAGCGATTTTCTTTTTCTCTTCATCCGTTGTTGCCTCTGCTAGTGCCGCAAATTTATCCATGTCGGACAACCATCTTCTGAAATTTTTTTTTGTTTCCATCAAACGGCTGAACAATGGATCTAACCTGTGTGAATTTCGCGTAGTTGTCATTTTTCTGTAGGGTTTCAGTAATTTGCCGTAGCGCTATTATTGTTGGTCCTTCCATATTGTCTGTCCTGGGGCTGCAGTGGTTGTGCTTGAGCGAATCTGTTTTCCTGTTGCTGCTGCTGTTCTACCCCAAGTTGCTGGAAATTTTCCATTAATTGATCCATCTTCGCTTCTGCTCTTTTGTAGAGGACTGGTCACTTGGCAACATGTTGCAATGTGTTTTCCTGCTCAATACCTTTTTTTTTTAATGAGGACTGATCACGGGCACCAAGTTGCAATGTGTGGCCGGGCAGGGTAGTGGGGGTTGCTGTTTAACTCGAGAGTATTAGATTTTGATTACTAGCTAGCCTGCTAGAGGTGATGATTTCTCTCTACAGACTTACAGGAATTTACCAGGTTCGGGGACAATCCTCTATGATGTTTTATTTTTAGAGCATATGGTTATTATTTGTGTTGCACCTGCAACGATTAGCTTTGGCATGATCCTTTAATAATTTGTATGATGGCTAACTGCAAACATATGATTCGTCAACAGCATTTGTGTTCAATGAAACAAATGTCGTGACCAATGCTTGGCGTAAGCGAAGCTACCCTAATTAATGCTTGGCGTTACGAAGCGAAGCTTAGCCTAAAATAATGCGTGGCTTTTCGAAGCTAACCTGGTTTAATTAAACATCTGCGCCAAGACTTTTTTTAATCTTCTGTTTCTATAAAAATTTATTTTATATGTTAATATAGCCTGTATCTGAAAACTTACGGTATACGCGGTTACACTAGCTTCATTCCGGTTAGATGCCAAACGCGTAATGTGTAGACTCAGACTTTTGTTGGACTGAAGATACGAAAGTGGGTTTATAAGTTTCACATCTAATGTCAATGGTTGACTTGCTTTTATCTTATTCCTCACTACTGATGTCTCTGTTTTTAATTCTCTGGTAATGGTGTATGACATGAGGCGCGAGTGAGAGAAGTGTTAAATATATGGGCCATGAAATGTGTGCTCATATACGTCATACTTCATATGATCCCAGAGGAAAAATCTCTGATTTGATTAATCATTTACGAATAGATGTAATGAAGAAAAAAGAAAACAGTCTTTCGCAAATTTAGCAATGAGGCTAATTGCAAAAAATAAATATTAAATAAAGAAGAAAGAAAATTATTAATAATTTTTATAAGATTTACTAACCTCCTTTTCGCTTCGATAATTCCTTAAGAACACTATAAAATTGAACTCCACAGATATGAATAAAATATCTTCACAGGAATGAAATATTAGAACAGGCTATGCTGTGAAGAAAAATTCTTGCACCGCATATGTAGAAAACTCCGTACTAATTTCTGGCGGGCGTTATATTTCTGTATTGCCAATGTGTCAGAAGTCACAAACTGTGTATTCTGACTCTGCATTCCAATCCAGTAACTAGGTGTTCATGCTACATTGTGACGCTGGGATTGTCGCAATTCATTTTAGTGCGCGCCAATCGCTAATTTGGGAGCGTTCTCGCAACCAACTCTTCAATTCCGTGCTGCGAGTTCGTTTGCTATACAAACCATGGTTTAGGATTTTCCGCGCAATGCAGAAATCACTCTCCCACTCTGTCACAAAACGTTCTTGAGTCATTCTGTGGCATACGTGCTATGCTTTAATGTATTTATTCATTATCTCGCTAGATACTCGACATCTAAGAGGCTTAGCTACTATTATGGGCTACCATCTTGCAACAACTCTATGGCCACCCCTGCAGCCGACCCGTTGCATGAAGGCTGCACCAAAGCATTCAAATACTGTTCTAGGAGGTGTTACGTGCAGTCTTTGATATCTTACAATATTATACATTGGTATACTTGTTATGTTCGCTAAATATTTTGTAAACAAAATAGATATTTTTTAGTGCTTAAGGGAAAGTCATTATTGAGTTACTTCCCTTGAAAGTTGTGCCGTCTCTTTCGATCGAACTCCGCGGATGAATCCAGTTTTACTGCGATTTATTCTTTGTTTGGGTAGTAATAGATTGTTCTTGCTTCAGAATATCTATGGCCTGAATTTATGTGTATTGTTTGTCTGTGTAGGACGAATCTGTCTTATATCTGTATATCTTTACATATCTAAGTCGAACTATATGTTCTGTTGTCTCTAGAGAGGTCAAAGGCTGTTCGGCGGATGTGTCGCGAGGGAGGTGTGTTTTGGCTTCGCCCTGATGATGGGCTGTGTTTTTCTATGTCGGCTGGACGCCGGGAAAAAAAGTGATCTCAGTGGTTTTTGGGGAAAGTGATAGTCATCTAGACCTATCGTGTATGCTTTACCCCAGTGTTCATTCTTATTGCCAAGGAATGGCAAAATCATATTTCTGAAAACCAAGGTAATAAAGATACTCTTTTGAACTCTCGTACGAAGCCACCGTTTTTCGGTAGGGATGATTTGTACGTCTGAGAGGATACATCTAACTAGATGAAAAAAAACGATTCTGATTCCTAGCAGCACTATATCCTGTAGAATGCAGTCAATTGTTCATGATCAAATCTACAGAGCAATGAAATGTTTAATGAAGACATCTTTAGGATATTATTGTATAATCTGGGACCTCAAGACGCAGCAATAGAGACCGCAGTCAGCGACTCATAGCTTGACTGCCTGCGTCAGGACCAGCGAACCAGAGCTGGTCAAGACCGTGCTCCACCTCCACGTGGTGGTCCTGGAAACAGTCTGCAACAGTGCAGGCTGGCTGAGCGAGTACGGATCGCAATGGGAAGGCAAACCCGGTCCTAAAAAATGCCGTGCAGAAGTCGGATGTGTCGACCGAAAGGTGCAGATATCACAGGTACGTTGGAAACAGACACAACGCAACCACCGTCCTTTTCAGGGCGAACGAGGAAGAAGAAGAAGAAGTTTATAATCTGACGTGCTTTGTCAGTAAACTCAGTTGATATATATATATGGGCAATACTGAGTGCTTGGCTACTGACAGTCCATTATACTATTATTCTACATGAGTGCCCATGTAACATAACATTGCAAGACCATTTATCCACTGTACCATGATGTATTATGCCAACCTGTGATTTGTCACTATCTGTGCTGTCGAGTGTGTACGTCCAATTAAACTTTAGTAAAGGTACACAGTCGTTGGTGTCGATGACTTCCAGCCATACATGAGTGTGAGAAAAGAACATTTGTCAACACCACGAACTCTTCCTATCATTCGCACATTATACACTCCATCTATGTCTACACACCACTGCGTAGGTCAAGTTGACATTCCATACTCGAACCACGAGCAACACAACAACACAGTATTTAACTCTGGTGATGTTCGAGCGAGCTTCAGATTTCTCAGCATGTCTCTTGCTCAGGGCAAGGGTCTTGTATTAAGAGTTTATCAACTGATGATGATGATGTCTGCTTCCATCCACTTATATTTATCATTTGGTGGACATCATTAATAAGAAAGAGATTCTTATCAACTGGTGGACCAGCTTTCTGGGTTTGACCTCGCAGAAGTTCAGAAGTCAACAGATTACCGATACCAGACCGTTTCCTGTGGCTGATACGACACACTTGCAGTATTGGTTTGCTCTTTGTCAACACTTCGTCACGTGACCTGTCAAGTGAATGCAGTATGTAGGTCAGCGTTGTTGACATTTTTACATTAGACATTACAGAGTTTCATAGAACAGTTGGATCAATTCTTGTCAATGTTAACAGGAAGACAGTATTATTGAACTAAGAAGTCCTATTTTCATCGATGGATCTTCTTGTTTTCTATATATGAACTTTAATATTTAAGGCCAGAATATATATTTCAATAAAGTGGCAGTTTATTTATTTTACAAGAATAACTTTGCCATTACTGTAAAACTGAGCCTATTTTGCAACACATTACACACATGATTTATGTATTTATGATATGTTACATGTTATTTGTTTGTATAGTATGTTAGTTTATATGTCAGCGGGTTGTGTTTAAGGTTGGGCGGCGTCCTCACAACAGAATATCCCACGTCATAGAGGGTCCGTTGTGGGCGTTTTCTATAGGTGCAATTTTCTTGATTGAAAATTTGCTTGCGACAACTGTTGCTTTTGTGTTAGCTGTGAAGTCTGTAATTATTGTTATTTTTGTAATATTTCTTTGTTCTTTAGTTTTGTTTTGAATTGTTTGTAATTTGTTGGTCTACCCTTTTCTATCTTTCAGTTCTATTCACAATTTATATTCATATACTGTGACGTCATTTGTGTTGTTATTCTTTGCAGATTCAGTGATTATTTTCATTGACTTCCCTATTTGATTTATTTTGATTTCTGCAAACGTTCTTGTATTGTCAGTCCTATTTGTACTTTATGTATTCTGTTGGTTGACATATGTTTTATATAGGTATATTTCATAAGACACAATTGCCTGTGCACTGCACTTGGATTATGGTATAAACCAGTACCTGATTATTATTACTGTTATACAAGACCTTATTAAGGCTTGTGACCCACAGATATTGGGATAGTATACTGATTAATCAAGTCATTAAGAACTTGTGGTATTATTATTATTTCAGGTGATTAGTATTATTGTTAGACACCATGTCTACATTAGAATACTTCATTATACAAGGGAAAGCCCTTGATAAGACTGGTCAACAATTAGAAGAATGGGCAGTTGCTCAATATGACAAAGCATTAGCTGCAGAAGAGAGAAAATCTGCTGCAGAAGAGAGAAAAGCTCTGGCTGAAGAGAAAAGATTAGAAAGAGAAGCTGAGGCTGCTGCTGAACAAAAGAAATTGCAGATGCAGCTGGAGCAAAGGAGATTTGAATTTGAAAAAAAAAATTAGAAAGAGAAGCTGCTGCTGAACAAAAAAGATTAGACAGTGAAGCTGAACAAAAAAAATTAGAAAGAGAAGCTGCTGCTGAACAAAAAAGATTAGACAGGGAAGCTGAACAAAAAAGATTAGACAGAGAGGCTGAAGAAAAAAAAAGCAATAAGAGAACATGAATTTGAGTTAGAGAAATTGAGATTGACAAGTATGATTAATGTTAATCAGGCATCTAGTGGTAATGGTAAACCTTCTACTTACAAGGTTAAGGTTCCACCGTTCAATCAGTCCAGTGACGATATTACATTCTGGCTGGATAGATTTGAACGTTCTTGTCGTACACATAATGTGGATAAATCACAATACGCTAATCAATTAGCAGAAAACTTGAAAGGTGAATCTTTGACTAGATTATGCCTTGTAGGAGAAGCAGATAAGGATAATTATGATGTCATTAGGGCGGCTTTGATAAAAAAATACCAGCTAAGTGAGGAAGGCTATCGCCTTTTGTTTAAGACGATGGTGCCTGAGACAGGTGTAGAATTCTCAGAATTCACTGCAAAGGCACGTCTCACAGTTGATCGTTGGATTGAGCTTTCCAAAACAGAAAAAACGTATGAAGGACTTATGGATTTGTTGCTCAGAGATAAGATTATGTCATGTGTTAACAAACCATTCCTGGAATTTATACATGAGCGTAAACCCAAATCTCTAAAGGAAATGGAAGAATAGTGTTCCCAATATGTCACTGCACACCCCGACGTGACTTTTGGCAACACTAAGATTAAGGAGAGTATGCCAGTTGCTTCAGCAACACCATACAATCCCAATTATTCACACAGATTTCAGGGACCTCAAAACAGATTTGATAAAAAAGGTAACCATAATAGTTATCAAAACCAAGGTAACCAATCATTTCAGGGTTCTTCTTCAAAGAACTGGAGACGAGCTGATAGCTCTCGACACAGGGGTGGTCATAATTATAGGAATTTCCGTAGAGGAAGTAATTATAGAAACTATCAGGGTTATCCGTCTTGGAGTCAACAAGATCATAATTACAGAGATACTCATTATAATGAATATGATAATGGTAACCAAGGGAACTATGACTCAAACCCAAATAGGGGTTACAATAGAGGTAACAATAACTACAGAGGTGATAATAACCGAGGTAGATCTCAAAACAAAAGACATAAACCACATTTTCAGGCAAACTCTGCACAACAAGAGTCCCATGAAGCCTATAAACAGAGTAAAGATAATAATGATGCTAGTAATATGGCATGTGCCGCTTTTGATTTTGGGAGAGCATCTCAGTGCCCCCAATGAAAAACGTTATTTGAGCCAATCACAGTGTCTACTTTAAGCTGTGGCCATCCTCTTTCTGCTCTTCCGGCATCAGTCGCGCATGATGGAAGAGGTTCTCTTGTCTTACATAAGGGTTTAGTGAATAACAATCCAGTCTCTGTGCTATTTGATTCTGGATGCACCACAATTGGTGTTAGGCAGTCACTCGTAGATCCTTCCCGTGCCACTGGACAAGTAGTCAAATGTGTAACATTTGGCGGCACATTAGAGAAATACTCTACTGCTATCATTAGGATTGCTACTCCTTTCTTTACAGGAGATGTACACGCATGTCTTCTCCCGAATCCGATCGCTGACCTCATCATCGGTCGCATTCATGGAGTCAAAGAATGCACTCCGCAACAAATTTCCGCGTGGGAAAGGCAAAACATGCAGATTGCTAACGCTGTAGTCACTAGAGCTCAGGCTCTTAATATGCCTCAAACTTCATCTACTGAAGATAATGAAGTGCATAACCAAGATGATCCCTTGGTAATTTCTCGTGACTCGTTTATAAAACAGCAAGAAGATGATCCCACTCTGAAGAAATTCTTCATTCTTGCAACTAAAGGTGATCCGAATAAAGACACAAGTCGTAAATCGTGGATTACAAAGAAGAATGGCATACTTGTACGTATGGTTCAAGACTCCATTACGTCAAGTCATTCTCAAATCCTGGTTCCCAAGAATTTGAGAGTTAAAAATTTTGCAGCACGCTCACGACTCTCAGTGTGCTGGACACATGGGTTTTTCCCGTACTAAGTCAAGAGTCCTTGCGGCTTTCTTTTGGCCATTGGTAAACAAGGACATACGGATTTATTGTCGATCTTGTAAAGTATGTCAGGAAGTTAAATCCAAAGGTCCACGGCATGCTGCACCCATTCAGGCGGCGGACATTCCTATTCGCCCGTTTCAAAAAATGGCCATAGACATTATTGGTCCATTTAAGATCAAGTCTGCCAGAGGACATCAGTTTATCTTGACATGTGTTGATATGTGCACACGTTGGCCAGAGGCTATTCCTCTGAAGAGCATTACTACTGCTGATATTGCAGATGCTCTTTGGCTTATATTTTCTCGTTTGGGTTTCCCCGGAGAGATATTGTCAGACCATGGCACCCAACTAATATCAGATACCATGTCTCAAGTAATGTCTACTCTGCAGATAGATAGATCTTTAAGTAGTATCTACCATCCAATGTCTAATGGTATGGTCGAACGCCTTAATAGAACACTTAAAAACTTACTAGGGAAGATAACTGAGGATCATCCTCAAGACTGGGACAGAGTTTTACCTGCGGCCCTCTTCGCTTACAGAGAGGTACCCAATGAACATACAGGATTTTCTCCCTTTGAACTCGTCTTTGGCGCGCGTCCGCGTGGCCCTATGTCGTTGCTTCACGATCTCATAACATCTGACAATATTGACGATGACACAAAGTCATCCTACGAATATGTCATCGCGTTGAGACAAAAGATTATCGAAGCATGCAAATTAGCAACTTCTTCTTCTGAATTTGCGAAACAGAAGGCAAGGCAATTTGCCAATAAGAAGAGATGCTTACGACAACTTTGTCCTGGTGACAAAGCATTTGTATTACTACCTTGTAGGGAAAACAGATTACTTATTTCTTGGAAAGGTCCGTACGATATAATATCGAAAATTTCCGATGTCGACTATATTGTCGATATTGATGGGAAGCATAAAACCTTCCACATCAATATGCTTACTGAATTCCATGAACGTCCGGATTATTTGCAACCCATTTTCCAAGCAACGGACAATTCTCCAGTACAACATGGTCATTACTCATCACTGTCCGTGATACAGGATGAGGAAACAAGTTTTTCAGATGTAAATCTTCCTCTTCCAATGATCCCACTTCATTCTAGTGAATCATGGAAGAACGTTACTGTCTCTCCTGATTTGTCTCTAGGAGAACAGCGACAAGTTTCAACTATGTTGCAAACATTTCAGGATGTACTCACTGACATCCCTGGACAAACGAATGTCATTGAACATGACATTGTTCTAACTGACCATACTCCTATTAGGGTTAGACCTTATCCTATACCTATACATTTTCAAGCACAGGTCGAGAAAGAGTTGGATGAGATGATAGATTTGAAAATAATCGAACCATCCACCTCTGCATATTCTTCGCCGATGGTTATTGTTCGTAAAAAAGACAATAACATACGTCTTTGCGTTGACTATCGAAAATTGAATCAAGTAACGAAGTTCGATGCCGAACCTATGCCTTTACTGGAAGAGCTACTACTCGACTCTCCAAATCTCATTTTTTCACTAAACTTGATTTGTCTAAAGGATATTGGCAAGTTCCTTTATCTGAACGCGCCAAACCTCTCACGGCTTTTTCAACACCTAGAGGTTTGTTCCAATGGAATTTTATGCCTTTCGGTCTTATGAACGCACCAGCTACATTCGTACGCATGATGCGCCGAATCCTATCTTATCGGTCAGATGTCATTGCATATCTTGACGACATCTGTCTTTTCAGCGATACTTGGGAAGATCACTATTCAGGGTTAGATGAATTGCTGTCTACTTTGCGCGAGCACAACCTGACAGCGAAACCCTCTAAAGCCTATATTGGTTTTAGCGAAATTTCTTTCCTAGGCCACCGAGTTGGTCATGGTTTCCTAAAGACAGAGGACCATAATACTAGTAAGATACTTAACATCTCAATCCCTAAGACTAAAAAACAGGTGAGAAGTCTGTTAGGTCTTATTCAATTTTATGGCAGATTCATTCAGAATCTATCCTCTATCATGGCACCTCTTTCAACACTTCTAAAGAAAGGTTCGCCTAATGTGGTCCACTGGTCTCAGGAATGCCAATGCTCTCTGGATAAGATTAAAACATTGTTTTCAACACCACCTATTTTAGTGCTACCCACTAAAGATAAAACATTCGTTCTTCGTAGTGACGCTTCATCCACTGGGATTGGAGCGGCACTAATGCAAGAGTACTCTGGAACTCTGCATCCTGTAATGTATATTTCCAGAAAACTTAATGCGGCAGAAAGGAATTATTCGGTTTTAGACCGTGAGCTATTAGCTATGGTTTGGTCGATCCTCAAACTACAGAGATTCCTTCTGGGCGCACATTTCATAGTAGAAACCGACCAAAAAGCTCTTACTGCTATACAGAGTAAGAATTTGAAGAGCTCGAGGTCTACTCGATATGCAATTGCTCTTCAACCTTTTCATTTCTCTGTGCGAGCTATTCGTGGATCAGATAATGTGATGGCAGACATTCTGTCAAGATGCCCACATGATTCCACATAACTATTAGGGCTTAGACTTCTTGATATGTCTAGTTCTATAGTAGTTCCTTTTCTATATCATGATAGATACAAATTTGTAATTTAATAATATAATGATTGTATCACTACATAGCGGTTCATTGATGTTTATTCACCGCTGTGCTTTGATGATTTTTTCTTCATAAATCATAAATGTAAGATATCTAATACGAAATGATGGTATGAATTTTTTAGGCATCGTGTAATTGCCAGAATTGTATTATACTTTGATGACACCTTCCTGGAAAAATATACTTATAGAGAAATAATTTCTCTCAGTTTATGAGACACATTCTCACCAGTCGCTCCATAAGTCGACTTAGCCTCATATTAGGCGTTATATGTATTCCTGATATTTTCATCTGCGCATTATTCATGCGTTGTGAGCCTATTGTACGTTGCTCCTAGATGTATTTCAAAAAGAAAAAAAATGTTCCATTTTTTTTTTCCCGGGAGGTGTGGTAAGACTGTTACGTGCAGTCTTTGATATCTTACAATATTATACATTGGTATACTTGTTATGTTCGCAAATATTTTGTAAACAAAATAGATATTTTTTAGTGCTTAAGGGAAAGTCATTATTGAGTTACTTCCCTTGAAAGTTGTGCCGTCTCTTTCGATCGAACTCCGCGGATGAATCCAGTTTTACTGCGATTTATTCTTTGTTTGGGTAGTAATAGATTGTTCTTGCTTCAGAATATCTATGGCCTGAATTTATGTGTATTGTTTGTCTGTGTAGGACGAATCTGTCTTATATCTGTATATCTTTACATATCTAAGTCGAACTATATGTTCTGTTGTCTCTAGAGAGGTCAAAGGCTGTTCGGCGGATGTGTCGCGAGAGAGGTGTGTTTTGGCTTCGCCCTGATGATGGGCTGTGTTTTTTCTATGTCGGCTTGACGCCGGGAAAAAAGTGATCTCAGTGGTTTTTGGGGAAAGTGATAGTCATCTAGACCTATCGTGTATGCTTTACCCCAGTGTTCATTCTTATTGCCAAGGAATGGCAAAATCATATTTCTGAAAACCAAGGTAATAAAGATACTCTTTTGAACTCTCGTACGAAGCCACCGTTTTTCGGTAGGGATGATTTGTACGTCTGAGAGGATACATCTAACTAGATGAAAAAAAAAAACGATTCTGATTCCTAGCAGCACTATATCCTGTAGAATGCAGTCAATTGTTCATGATCAAATCTACAGAGCAATGAAATGTTTAATGAATGACTAACTTTAGGACAGATTCATTATCTGTATCCAAACGTGAGTGACAGCTCACGAGTGAAGCCATCTTGGAACCAAACATGTAGTGACTTTCAAGAAGAGAAAAGGGATGCCCGTATTATCGCTTGATTAGTCCAGAGATCACTGCTACACATGAGAACCCATTGCTAGCGGTTCAATATAATTATATGGAAAAATCTGTGCTGGACATTATGTTAAGGAATCTTCGCTAGACGAGATTAGGTCTAGAAGCCATCTTGGATATTGTTTATAATCTGACGTGCTTTGTCAGTAAACTCAGTTGATATATATATATATGGGCAATACTGAGTGCTTGGCTACTGACAGTCCATTATACTATTATTCTACATGAGTGCCCATGTAACATAACATTGCAAGACCATTTATCCACTGTACCATGATGTATTATGCCAACCTGTGATTTGTCACTATCTGTGCTGTCGAGTGTGTACGTCCAATTAAACTTTAGTAAAGGTACACAGTCGTTGGTGTCGATGACTTCCAGCCATACATGAGTGTGAGAAAAGAACATTTGTCAACACCACGAACTCTTCCTATCATTCGCACATTATACACTCCATCTATGTCTACACACCACTGCGTAGGTCAAGTTGACATTCCATACTCGAACCACGAGCAACACAACAACACAGTATTTAACTCTGGTGATGTTCGAGCGAGCTTCAGATTTCTCAGCATGTCTCTTGCTCAGGGCAAGGGTCTTGTATTAAGAGTTTATCAACTGATGATGATGATGTCTGCTTCCATCCACTTATATTTATCATTTGGTGGACATCATTAATAAGAAAGAGATACCTCATTTCTGAGGTTTGGATCTCACTTTTATGGGTTGTAGTCATTGCCTGATGATTATCCACGATGCCTTACCTGCCGCGCGGACCTTGAAAAGACTGGACTTCGTCTTGGTGACAGCCCTCCACATTTAGCATGACTACAAACTGAACGCAGAAGAAGAGTGCAATATAACAGAGCATTTTCTATTTTTCAAATAAACTGAATACACTTTAAAAAAATGTATAGTTATTTTAACTTCTTTTATCTTTAGCCGCCGGCAGTCAAAACAGTCAGTGGTCATCACGCCTGGTGGCGTCTTGTAGGGCAGCAGCAAACTGATTCCACTTTGCTCGGTCGACGGTCATCCTTCTTGCAGTCCCTCAGCTATGGTTCATTCTTTGCATCTCGGGTTCCACAATTCCCTGCCAAGTTATTTTTCGTTGGCCTCTCTTTCACTTTCCTTCAGGAGTCCATAGCATAGCTGTTCTTGTGATTGCATCGGGGTCTCTTCTGAGAACGTGGCAAACCAAACTACAGCGTTTGCCAGATATGATGGTGTGTATGCCCTCTTGGTTGTTTCGAGTAAGCAGCTCTTGGTTGGTGATGGTATTTAGCCAAAAGATTTGCGGAATTTTCCTTAGGCAGATTGTGTGGAAATTTAAAAAAAAGAATAAATTAAGAAATTTCAACTTCTTCCGATTAAATGTAGTGAAATGGCTCCGTGTAACCCCCAGCTAAAATTCCCCGATTCAAAAAAGCTAGTAACGTAAATTTTCCGCCTATAACCACTCCTACTAGATTTGAAAATTGCCAAGGGCAAAAGGCAAAACGTCTGCTAAGAATTGGACAATACTTGATTTTTTTCTACTACCACAGTTTGAAAAAGGTTACCCTTCCCCAAAACACGCATACACCCAGCCCTATTATTTAGTGAAGGTTGTAACTATAAATAAATACATATTTGAAATTTTGCCCAAGGCCATCTACGCTGGGCACAAGATTTGAATTTGAAAAACCAAGTGTATTGAGTCCCACCCCCAAACACACATAGCTCGCGTTTCCCCGTCCCAATATTTTATGACGAAAGCTGGAACGTTAGCAGAAGAAAAAAACAACTTGTTACATCGTCTTGGAAACGGGAGAGAGGGAAAAAGGGGGAGGATTAAAATGAAATAAAATCAAGGCTAACTTATGCGTTTGAAACTGAAACTAAAACCAAATTTGTGCATAGAGGAGGGGAAAGAGAGAAACTTAGATAACTTTTAAAGAGGGTAAATAAAAAATGGATATTTGGAATTATAGCGATGATATTGGTTATTAAAATACCATACTATTCCCTATAATACATTATCGTGCCTTATAGAAAAGTATTTGGTTCAGAATAAATAGAGAGAAAAATTACATAGATGAAAACGATGAAGAAGAGTTAGATGAAAACTAGATAGGATGATAGAGGCCAAAGGGCAGTTTAAGAATCACTTTTGAAAATTGAAATCGACCCAATAATAACAGAGATAATAAAAATTTAGACAGGCAGACAAACACACTGAGTGACTGCTCAATTTTGAAAGAAAGTTACTTTTCGGGATGCTTTTTTTTGAGCAGTCAAATTTGCTTGAAAGATAGTTTAGGAAGAGGGGGATAACTAACGCTTTGCCAGAATAAGCTGCCACTTGAGAAAAATATTTCAACACTGTAGATTAAGATCAGCTGCATAGCATTTTGTGACCAATGCCTTTGCGGTCTGGGCGAAATATTGCCATAAAAAACATTACGACTGTAAGTCCAGAAAGCTACTGGCAGTCTTCTGCAGTGTCACAATGTTAAAATGACGCCTGAAAACATACTTAGAATGATTGCCCAAAAGAATTAACAGGGTACAAGAAGACAGCTATATACCTATCTGATTGTATTGAAGAAAAGCAATGTTTACAGTGACAGGGGCGTTGCAGCCATATGGAAGAAGAATGTAAACACAGTACGGAGTGAAGTCAAATAAATTAGGGGCTAGTGCAAATGTTTTGCACACGATACTGACCACGATTAATGATGATTGTTTTGATGAGTTGTGGAATTATATTATAGTCAGCATATAAAAGTAGGGGAACGTCCTTCTTTTTCAGGGTTATATTACCTGTTACCAGTGTGTGACAGTAAACCTGTTGCAGCCAGATTTGAGGATAGTGAAGGCCTAAACCAAGCTGTATGCTGCCTTTTTATATCCTGAGGCCAACTCGGAGGCTGAAGTTGTATGAGCTACTGAAATACTTCTGATAGAAACATCAGGTGAAGTCCCCCTTACGTGGGCTTTGAACACTCATTCATTTAAAATTTCCACACTTGAACTTTCATTATTGTAGGCATGATGACAAAAATAGTCCCTCCCACCATTGACTAGCACTTTTAACCAGTTACATCAGTCTGTGTTCTACACCTACAGTGACACTTGTGTATTATCTAGTTATGGACAAAGATTCCTACTTATTTATTTATTATATGTAAATACATTTCTCTTCAGTTTTGACCATTCCTGCCCCAAAAAGATTTGAGGGGCATGAAATTAAAATTGTAATATAATTATCTAAACTTAACAACAGTCTTACTTAATTCAATTTCATTGAGTTACAGTTGTGTTTGTTTTATGCAATTATCACTATACTCACATTACCCTAGACACGTAGCCATAAAACACATAACCATCTCATAAAATATTGTCCAGAGTGAGATCTCAGAGAGGTAGCGGATAGGTACCCTGATAATACATCATCATCAACAATTAGACTCAGGGACTTACATAGCTTGACCTCACTCTGAGTACACGTAGTAGTATAACATCCATAACCTCTCCGGCACACTCGCCACATATATTGGGGTCCTGTCCGGGATTATTATTATTATTATTATTATTGTTGTTAAGTAGACCCAGGGAATCCCCATTGTTCAAATAACTAAAAGTAATTATTTGTGGAAAATTGAATGAGTTGTCATTGCCTATGACAATTTAGTCATACTGGTTAATTAATATAGTTTAATATAGTAAGATTTAGAAAGTTGTATGACAGAAAAGATGGCAGACTTGGCCAAGTTCAGATCTGCTGCTGGGCAGATAGCAAAGGAAATGGGTATGGAGGTGCAAGCTCTGATTCAGTATGTGACTTCAGAATGTGATATGTTTATTGAAAGGGAAAATAAGAGATTAGCTGAAGAGAAAAGATTACAATTAGAGGCTGACAAAGAAACTAAGAGGTTACAATTAGAGGCTGGTAGGGAGGCTAAGAAATTGGAGGCTGATAGGGAGGCTGAAATCAAAAGGTTACAGTTAGAGGAAAATAAATTGGAGGCAGAAGAAAAGAGAGTGCAACGGGAGGCAGAAGAAAAGAGGTTGCAGATTGAGGCTGCAAAGGAAAAAGAAGAAAAGAGATTACAGATGGAAGCAGAGGACAAAAGATTACAAAGAAAGCATGAGCTAAGATTAAAAGAACTGGAACTTCAAGGCCATGCTCCAGAAAATGGTAACAGCCCATCTACCTCTGATGATAGTGCCAGTCAGGGAGCCTCTAATTTGGCCATGAACTTTCATTTAGATCCTTTTGTGGAAAAAGAGGATGACATTGAGTCATTCTTAACTAGATTTGAAAGATTAGCTACTAGTTATGGGTTAGAGAGGGAAAAATGGAGTTTAAAAGTATCCCAAGGGCTCAGGGGAACATCGTATGAAGTGTTCTCAAAACTGAGCAGAGAGGATCAGGAAGACTATGACATTTTAAAACAGGCTCTTCTAATTAAGTATGAGAAGAATGGGGAATTTTACAGGAAGAGATTTAGAAATGCGAAACTACTGTCTGGGGAGACCTACCACCAATTCTCTGCCAGGTTGGAAACCTACTTGGAGAAATGGACAGCTCTAGGGAAAACCCAAGATCTTAAAGAAATGATCATGATAGAGCAATTGAGAGAGTCCATGGCTCCAGACCTGAGAAAATTTCTCATGGAACAAGGTGCAGAGAGGTTGGGTGAGGTGCTCAATGTTGCTGAGAGGTATCAGGCAGCCCAGTCAGAAGTAGCTGGAGCAAAAAGGAAACCAATAGAAAATAATAAAGCCCCCCAAAACCAGAATAAATTTGACAGTAGAGATCAAGGTAACCGAGGTAAACCAAACTATGATAGGCCAAGATTTGACCCTAGAGATAGAAACCCGCAATTCAATGAAAGGAAACCCTACAGATCTGAAGGTAAATACTGTAAAATTTGTAGGTTAAATAACCATAATACAAAAGACTGTAGGAAGAAAAATAACCCTCTACATTACGCTGCATGCATGAAAACAGGAAACAAGGGACAAAAGGACAAGCCTACTGGACAGCAGGAACCTTATCATCCCCCTGTATGTGAAGATGTAGTATGCAATGGGGCCACTATTAAGTGCCTTTATGATACTGGATTGGATTTTGACTCAGTCGTGAGTTCTCACCTGGTGCACCCTGACCAATATACCACAGATACAGTGGAAATACAAGGGGCGACTAAGGAAGTAGTAACCATGACACTTCCCATTGCAAGAATCAGTGTAAAAACTCGCTATGTGGAAGGAGTGATTAGAGCAGCAGTGATAAACGAACCAATCTACCCCCTGATATTGGGGTGTAGATATGTGTTTTTGGGAAGTCCCAAAAGACCAGTGATCATGGCAACAGTACAGACCAGGTCACAATCAAGGATGGAGGAAGAAAACCCAATAAACACTCATCCAGAGGAGATGAGGAGAGCACATGCTGAGGATAGGTTACTAAAGCTGGGTTTTAGGTAACTCCCAAAAAGTCATATACCTCCGAACAAAGGAGACTTTTATATGAAGAACAAGTTAATGTATAGGAAGGCTGGAACTTGATCCAATGGTCATGGACAGCTAGTACTTCCCACTTCATATAAGGAAAAAGTGATGGAGTTAGGACATGCTATCCCCTTCAGTGGTCATATGGGGATCAGCGCCACAGGACAGCGTATAGCTTGTCATTACTTCTGGCCAGGGATAACGGAAGATATAAAAAGATATGCCAAATCCTGCCCAGAATGCCAAAGGGTAGCTCCAAAGCATTGGACTGCACCTGCAACATTAGGGGAGATGCCAATCATGGGAACCCCTTTCGAGAGAGTTGCAGTGGATATTGTTGGGCCTCTCACACGAACCAAGAGGAAAAACAGTTACATTCTTACTCTGGTGGACACTTGCTTTATGTGGGGAGAGGCAGTAGCCCTGTCATCAATTGATTCAAAACATGTGGCAGAGGCGTTACTTACAATATTCACAAGGTTAGGTTTTCCCACCAAATCTTGACTGATAATGGATCTCAGTTGTAAGGGAGACTAATTGAGAAAGTTTTCAGGATCTTCCAAGCCAGGCACTTTCGTTGTAATCCGTATCACCCCCAAGGGAACGGGCAGGTGGAAAGATTTAACGGGACACTTATTTCCATCTTGAGAAAGTTGGCACATGAAAAACCTGACACATGGGGTCAATACTTACCCGCGGCTATCTTTGCTTATCGGGAAGTCCCACATAATTCAACAGGAATGGCACCGGCAACATTGTTATTTGGTCGGCCAATCAAAGGTCCATTGGAAGCCTTATTGAGGACGTGGACAGATGAGAAGGCAGAAGAGACTGTAACCTCTTCATATCAGTATGTGAACGAGCTGACCACTCGTTTAAAAACTGGCTGGAAACTCGCATATGATAACATAAGACAAGCCAGGAAGAAACATACTGCATATTACAATACGAAAGCGAAGGATAGGGAGCTTGCTATGGGGGATAAGGTGCTTCTTCTATTACCCGGCAGCAGCAACAAACTTCAAATTGGATGGCAAGGTCCATGCACAGTTTTAGAAAAGGTATCTAGAACAAACTACAAGATAGATAAGAAAGGAAAGGAAACAGTCTATCACGTGAACCTTCTTAAGAAATATCATGATAGAGAAAACCTGGAAGGGACACATTTAATGACCTTGGCCATAGCCACTGAAATGAAGAATGAACCTCTCACCTCTTACGAATATCCCCTGAAACCATGTGAAACTCCTGCACAGGTGAAAATCAGTAATTATTTGACAAAAGGGCACAGGGAGAAGATTCAAAAGGTTCTGGAAAATCATACAGACGTGTTAACGGACAGACCGGGGCACACCAACTTGTTGGAATATGACATGAAACTACTAGACCCAACACCCATCTGTATGAGAGCCTATACTATCCCATTCGCAAAAGAGAAAGCTTTAAAAGAGGAGATAGATTATCTGTTACGGGAAGGGATTATTTCTCACAGTGAATCTCCGTATAGCTCCAGTGTGGTATTGTTGAGGAAACCCTCTGGGGAACATAGGCTGTGCATAGATCACAGGAAACTGAATGCTGTCACCGAAAGTCAGGTGGATCCATTACCTGATACTAACCAACTATTTGCCAGACTAAATAAGGCAAAATATTTTTCTAAAGTAGATCTCAGTAAGGGATATTACCAGATTCCAGTGAAGCCTGAGATTCGACCTTATCTAGCTTTTAGCACCTCGGAAAGGCACTATGAGTTCAACATGCTGCCGTTTGGATTAAAAAATGCTCAGAATGTGTTTTCTAGAATGATGAGAAAACTGTTGGACCCCCTGAAAAATCCATGTATTACCAATTTCATGAATGATATCCTCATCGCTACGGAAACATTTGAAGAACACGTTAACTCTTTGAATATGCTATTTGATAGACTCAGAGAGGCAAACTTAACTGCTAGACCAACAAAATGTTGTATTGGATGTAAGGAATTAGAATTCTTGGGACATACTGTACATCAGGGTAGCATGACCCCTGACCCCAAGAACCTGGAGAAATTGCAGAGAGCACCTAGACCACAGACTAAGAAGGACGTGAGATCCTTTGTTTCACTTTGTGGGTTTTACCAAAAGTACATTAAAAATTTTAACTCTGTGTGTGCTCCTCTGACGGATTTAACTCGTAAAGGTAAACCTGATAAAATAGAATGGTCGGCAGATTGCGAGTTGGCATATTATGAGTTAAAGGAAAAACTCACCAGTAAGCCTATATTGAAATTACCTGATTTGAGTCAGGAATTCGTGGTGAGAACGGACGCTAGTAATGTGGGATTAGGAGCCACATTGTTACAAAGGTCCTCTTCACCAGACGGGGAATTGAACCCAGTTGCGTATGCCAGCCGCAAATTAAACAGAGCGGAACAAAACTACTCAACTATTGAAAAAGAATGTTTGGCTTTAGTCTAGGCAATCAAGAAATTCCTGATCTATCAGTATGGTAGACCATTCGTGGTACAAAGCGACCATCAGCCACTGGTATTTCTGGCCCAGGCAAAACGTGGTAATGCACGTTTGTTAAGGTGGTCGCTGCTCATCCAACCTTACTCGTTTACAATTGAGTATATTCCGGGTTCGCAGAACATTGGGGCAGATTTCTTGAGTAGGCACCCACCTGCAGAAACCCCGGTTCCTCATAAAGCCTAGTTGAGTTAATTTGATCGGGATTGTAACATGGAAAATAAAGCTGCACTAATGGTGCAGGCTTTTTAACAGGGGAGATTTGTAGTGAAATGACTCCGTGTCCCCCCCCCCCCCCCCCCGCTCAAATTCCCGATTTAAAAAAAGCTAGTAACGTACATTTTCCGTCTATAACCACTCCTACTAGATTTGAAAATTGCCAAGGGCAAAAGGCAAAACGTCTGCTAAGAATTGGACAATACTTGATTTTTTCTACTACCACAGTTTGAAAAAGGTTACCCTTCCCCAAAACACGCATACACCCAGCCCTATTATTTAGTGAAGGTTGTAACTATAAATAACTACATGTTTGAAATTTTGCCCAACTCCATCTACGCTGGGTACAAGATTTGAATTTGAAAAACCAAGCGTATTGTGTCCCACCCCCAAATACACATAGCTCGCGTTTCCCCGTCCCAATATTTTATGACGAAAGCTGGAACGTTAGCAGAAGAACAAAACAACTTGTTACATCGTCTTGGAAACGGGAGAGAGGGAAAAAGGGGGAGGATTAAAATGAAATAAAATCAAGGCTAACTTATGCGTTTGAAACTGAAACTAAAACCAAATTTGTGCATAGAGGAGGAGAAAGAGAGAAACTTAGATAACTTATAAAGAGGGTAAATAAAAAATGGATATTTGGAATTATAGCGATGATATTGGTTATTAAAATACCATACTATTCCCTATAATACATTATCGTGCCTTATAGAAAAGTATTTGGTTCAGAATAAATAGAGAGAAAAATTACATAGATGAAAACGATGAAGAAGAGTTAGATGAAAACTAGATAGGATGATAGAGGCCAAAGGGCAGTTTAAGAATCACTTTTGAAAATTGAAATCGACCCAATAATAACAGAGATAATAAAAATTTAGACAGACAGACAAACACACTGAGTGACTGCTCAATTTTGAAAGTCTTCGGAAAGTTACATTTTCGGGACGCTTTTTTTTTGAACAGTCAAATTTGCTTGACTCGTTTGATTGGTTAATGATAGTTTAGGAAGAGGGGGATAAAACTAACGCTTTGCCAGAATAAGCTGCCACTTGAGAAAAATATTTCAACACTGTAGATTAAGATCAGCTGCATAGCATTTTGTGACCAATGCCTTTGCTGTCTGGGCGACAGCAATCTACACTTGTGCCATTGATTGCCAGTTAATCTGACATTTGTGTGAAATATTTCATTGATTGCGGTAAGATAAATAATTTTATTGCTGTATTTTATTAATATGTAGAGGCAAACCCAGATAGGGGGCCAAAAATCTGTGTTGTACGACATAGCCATGGGAAAAGAATTACGACATCCCAGCATACATGTCTAAGCAGACTTATTGAGAAACGAAATTAAACTGTGTTTGAATATTGCCATAAAAAACATTACGACTGTAAGTCCAGAAAGCTACTGGCAGTCTTCTGTAGTGTCACAATGTTAAAATGACGCCTGAAAACATACTTAGAATGATTGCCCAAAAGAATTAACAGGGTACAAGAAGACAACTGTATACCTATCTGATTGTATTGAAGAAAAGCAATGTTTACAGTGACAGGGGCGTTGCAGCCATATGGAAGAAGAATGTAAACACAGTACGGAGTGAAGTCAAATAAATTAGGGGCTAGTGCAAATGTTTTGCACACGATACTGACCACGATTAATGATGATTGTTTTAATGAGTTGTGGAATTATATTATAGTCAGCATATAAAAGTAGGGGAACGTCCTTCTTTTTCAGGGTTATATTACCTGTTACCAGTGTGTGACAGTAAACCTGTTGCAGCCAGATTTGAGGATAGTGAAGGCCTCAACCAAGCTGTATGCTGCCTTTTTATATCCTGAGGCCAACTTGGAGGCTGAAGTTGTATGAGCTACTGAAATACTTTTGATAGAAACATCAGGTGAAGTCCCCCTTACGTGGGCTCTGAACACTCATTCATTTAAAATTTCCACACTTGAACTTTCATTATTGTAGGCATGATGACAAAAATAGTCCCTCCCACCATTGACTAGCACTTTTAACCAGTTACATCAGTCTGTGTTCTACACCTACAGTGACACTTGTGTATTATCTAGTTATGGACAAAGATTCCTACTTATTTATTTATTATATGTAAATACATTTCTCTTCATTTTTGACCATTCCTGCCCCAAAAAGATTTGAGGGACAGGAAATTAAAATTGTAATATAATTATCTAAACTTAACAACAGTCTTACTTAATTCAATTTCATTGAGTTACAGTTGTGTTTGTTTTATTCAATTATCACTATACTCACATTACCCTAGACACGTAGCCATAAAACACATAACCATCTCATAAAATATTGTCCAGAGTGAGATCTCAGAGAGGTAGCGGATAGGTACCCTGAGAATACATCATCATCAACAATTAGACTCAGCGACTTACACAGCTTGACCTCACTCTGAGTACACGTAGTAGTATAACATCCATAACCTCTCCGGCACACTCGCCACATACCTCGTCGAATTTATGACTATGTACTGAATTTTTCTTCCAGTGAAAGAACAATAGGTTAACACAGTTTACCCAGGTAAGTTTTGTATTTTTATACGTTACTTCATGCAAACAAAATATCACTATCTTATCGGAATATCAGTACAGCTTCTCGCGATATACCTCACTGAAACAAATACAACCTTTCTTTATACCGCTTACGCTCATGAAATTATTTCTTTGTCTTCAGTCTATGCATCATCACTTCACGTTAACCTGTGAAGGACACTGCAGATAATATGTAGTGACATCCTTTTACCATTACGTTTCTTCTGGAAGAAAATGTATCCTAATTTTAGAATAGATCCCCGCATTCCCTTTTGCTAAGCTAGAATGGGCGTGGTGCAGGCTTCCTGCTAGATTACCATCTGGAATGGCGGCTCTGTGCTCTGCTCTGTAAGGAGCACACAGGAAAATGAATGGAAGAAGATTCCGTTACAATGTGTGATAAAGTATTCGTAGGCTTTATCGTCCTGTACCTTTTTCATCATCTTCTAATTTTATTTCTCTGCTGTTTGTGCTCTTTCATAATTTTTAAATCTTTCTTAATCACGGATTTTACGTAAGTGTAACTCAAATCCCACCTTTGCTATTTTCTAAACTTTACATTATCTAATGGAACACGCTTTGCTCGGTATACATCATTGTTAGTGAGGGAGACGTCTAAATAGGTATTAACAAGAATTTGTTTGATACTTTAATCCCCTGTTTCAACAAAACGAATGTCACCACATTTGATCAATAGCACGCCGGTTAGAGCGATCGGCAACAAAGGAATGTTGGTTACCAGATGGTAGTCTTTGTTGAAAGCAGCATGTTGTCTACATGACGGGACACTTCCAGAGATTTTAAAAAGCCGCTCCGCCAGCAAAGCGACACAGGGTAGCTTTACTGCAACACAATGAGGAAGACTGCGTGACAAGAAGGTAGATAATTTCTGTATCGGGTGGCCAATTCAAAAGCACGGTGTCTCCAGCAACCGAAAACCCAGCACGGAGTGAAGAGTTGATTGCGAGAGCCCACCCACTTTTAGCGATTGACGTGCGCTAAAATGGCTCACGAGCATGTCAATGTAGCAGGGCCAGATGGATGCCTAGTTACTGGATTAGAGGGCGGAGCCTTAGGACACAGTCCACGACTTCTGACATAGTGGCAACGTGAAATATAACGACAAGTTCGCCAGGAGCAGCTACGGATTTTCCAATACACGCAGAGCTTAGCTTTCCCAGAGCAAATCCTGTTCACAGCCTGTTTTATAATTTTATTTCTGCATGGATGTAAAATAGTCATACCTGTGGAATTTAATCTTATATAGGGATCTTAAGGAATTAGCGAAGTAAACAGGAGGTTAGTAAATTTTAGAAAAATTTATTATCAACCTTTCTTTTTCATTATTTAAGATTTCTTTTTGCACTTAGCCTCATAACTAAATGTGTGAAAGACTGCTTTTTCCACTACTTCTATTCGTTGATGGTTAATCAAATCAAATATTTGTCCTCAATGATAAGATAATGAAGTAATTCATAGTTATATACTTCACCTTCATCTAGACTGTTAGATCATCAGTACAGATGTACACGAGGAAACACTTTCATACGCAATATATTTAACACTTATCATGTACGCCTCATGTCATATATCACAATAAGAAAATAAATTAAAAACAGAGTGATCAGTTAGGGGGAAGCAATAGTGAGGAATAAGATAAAAAAAAGTCAACTATTGATGTTGGTTGTGCAACGTATGAAGTCACTTTGTGTCTTTAGTCATGCAGAAGTCTGAGTCTACACATAACGTGTTTGATGTCCAATCGTAAAGAAGCTAGTAAAGCAGAGTTCATAAGATAGGACATCATATACTTCCTAAGTTGCAAGGACGATCTCCACTCCCGCATTTGTAAACGTCGGTAGGGCAACATTTTATTCACTTGTTCATCAAGTGCTCTCAAGCTGATTCATATATATATATATATATATATATATATATATATATATATATATATATATATATATATATATATATATATATGTGTGTGTGTGTGTGTGTGTGTGTGTGTGTGGGTGTGTATATATATATGTATATAAATATAGTTCAACGCACTCAAAAGCGTGTCGTGTGAGTTAAGTTAAAGCACGCACAAGTTGATTCTCCTATATAACTCATTCAACTCACTCAAAAGCGCATTTGCTGAATCAAGATTACGTACTTACAAGTCTATAAATCAAAGTGATAACTCTCCTTTTCTTCCTTTCTTGATTGTACCTGTGTATACCACTGTAAAACCAAGTCCTTTTGGTTACCACTGTAAAGTATTGGTGTAACGTATTTCTGCAGTGTTACCAGGCATGCTGTAAAGTACTGCTTTCATTCTCCTCACGCAATCCAGTGGTGAATATGATGGAGGCTCCAGGGGGAGCAGAGGTCAACCCAACCGACGCAGGATTATGCAAATATGGAGTGTGAGTGTGAAGTATGAGTTAGGCGAATGGTGGATTGTTCGTGTGTTGACCCGTATAAGGCACTCATTCACTCATTATGATAAGTCACCAATGTGGACCACTGTAGTCGTTTCAATGGTTTAATTGGACGCACACACTTGACAGAATGGGTACAGTTACAGGAACATGAATCGACATAGACAGCATAATGTTGATCAATGGACTACCGTCCTAAATTAGCATTCATGTAGAATAATCTTGCAATGGAACATCTGTAAACACCAAGATTTCCATTGTTTATAAATACAGTCAGTAGACCTTACTGACCGAGCGTGTCATTTAAGCAATACTGTTCAAACTTGACTCCTAAACAGGATCTCTTTCTAGCGAAGATTCCTTTAGGTACATTACAGCAAATCTCTGTGAAGATAATGTTAATTTCTTTATAATAGTGATCTCTCAATCATCACCTGATAATAAGGAAGTTTTCCCGTTCTCTGCTAATGATTTACAATAAGTAGAATTCCAAAATCAATCGAATTCCACAATGGCTGCTGGTTCCCGGATGAGCATCACTCACTATACGGGTGTATAGCCAAATCTTCAATCGAAGCTTTATTCATCAACAATAAATGGTTCTGCTAGGATCAGCATATTCTGTCCTCATAGTTGCTGCATATAAACATATTTAGTGCTGCTGGATAAGATGTCGTCCCGACATATACATAGGTAAATTCATGTAAACGTCTGCCCATCTTAAGCCTAGGAATGAACGAAGTCAGCAAAAGTACGTTTCTTTACCTGGACATAAGAAATACACTAGCAAGCACAAAAACGCTCTCCCGGCGTTATAGAATCACAACTGGGGAACTCATGGACTAAACGATCCTGGAAGAAACTATCTTCGTCCCCAGAATCACTTAAAGAGATCACAAAACTCTTGGGCATCTCTCCGCCATGACTTCCCGCCTAGGCCTTCACAACCGAAGAACCCTCTCACCTCTCTTCATCCGCCGAAAACACCTGACCCCCTTCAGTACAGTACAAGAAGAAATAGTTCCACTTAAACATACTAAGATATCAAGATATAAGACATACTCGTCCTACATAGACAAGCACTACACATAGATTCGGACCATAGACATTCTGAAGCAAGAACAATCTATTCCTAACCAAACACAGAATAGATTCAAGTAAGTCTAAATTCCTCCGCCGAGTTCTATTTTTAAGAACGCTACAAAGAGCGATAACTCACAGAATGACTACTTATTGCCCAATCTGAGTTTCGTCCCTCAAGACCAAAACATGCATACAAAGATGAATATATCTTCATCAGACAATTAAAACATTTTACATGGTATGCGTAATCCGTGCGCCAAAAAATATGTGCGCAACAGATTACCACACCCCCCGGGAAAAAAAATGAAAATCATTTTTTTTTTCATCTGAGAGCAACATACAATAGGCTCCCAACGCATAAATACTGCGCAGATGAGAAATATCTGGAATTATTTAAGCCAGATTAATGCAAAATCTCAATCCCTCAGAGAAAGCATTTCTCTTAAGCATAAGTGTTTCCAGGGAGGTGTCACCAACGCATACTACTATACAATGATACAATGCATATAACAATTTAAGTTTAAGCATTCCAAGTACATGATTGACAAAAAGAAAAATCATCAACGAGTAATGGTGACTATATATCAATGAACGTAGTGTCATTACGAATTACAATGTGTATCTATTTTGATATAGAAAAGAAAAATCTGTTGTCGAGTTGGAAGTGTTAAGACGTCCAGTACTCAACAGCTAAGTGGAATCATGTGGGCATCTAGACAGAATGTCTGCCATCACATTATCTGATCCACGGATAGCTCGTACCGAAAAATGAAAAGGTTGAAGAGCAATTGCATATCGAGTAGACCTCGAACTCTTCAAATTTTTACTCTGGATAGCTGTAAGAGCTTTCTGATCGGTTTCTACTATAAAATGTGCGCCTAGAAGGAATCTTTGTAATTTGAGAATTGACCATACCATAGCCAACAGTTCACGGTCTAAAACCGAATAATTCCTTTCTGCAGCATTAAGCTTTCTGGAAATATACATTACAGGATGCAGAGTTCCAGAGTAATCTTGCATTAGTGCCGCTCCAATCCCAGTGGATGAAGCGTCACTACGAAGAACAAATGTCTTATCTTTAGTAGGCAACACTAAAATAGGTGCAGTAGAAAACATAGTTTTAATCTTATCCAAAGAGGATTGACATTCTTGAGTCCAATGGACTATATTAGGAGACCCTTTCTTTAGCAAGGTAGAAAGAGGTGCCATGATTGAGGACAGATTCGGAATGAATCGTCCATAGAATTGTATAAGACCTAAGAGACTTCGCACTTGCTTTTTAGTCTTAGGAATAGAAATGTTAAGTATTTTACTTGTATTATGGTCCTCTGTTTTTAGGAAACCATGGCCGACACGGTGACCTAAAAAAGAAATTTCACTAAAACCAATGCAGGCTTTAGATGGTTTCGCTGTCAGGTTATACTCGCGTAGAGTAGATAGCAATTCAACTAACCCTGAATAGTGATCTTCCCAAGTATCGCTGAAAAGACAGATGTCGTCTATGTACGCAATGACATCTGACCGATAGGATAGAATTCTACGCATCATGCGTACGAATGTAGCTGGTGCGTTCATAAGGCCGAAAGGCATAAAATTCCATTGAAAAAGGCCTCTAGGTGTAGAAAAAGCAGTAAAAGGTTTGGCGCGTTCAGATAGAGGAACTTGCCAATATCCTTTAGACAAATCTAGTTTAGTGAAAAAATGCGATTTAGAAAGCTTAGTAAGTAGCTCTTCTAGTAAAGGCATAGGTTCAGCATCAAACTTCGTGACTTGATTCAATTTGCGATAGTCAACGCAAAGACGTATGTTATTGTCTTTTTTACGGACAATAACCATCGGCGAAGAATACGCAGAAGTGGATGGTTCAATTATTTTTAAATCTATCATCTCATCCAACTCCTTTTCAACCTGTGCTTGAAAATGTATAGGAATAGGATAAGGTCTGACTCTAATAGGATTATGGTCAGTTAGAATAATGTCATGTTCAATGACATGAGTTTGTCCAGGAATGTCAGTAAGGACATCCTGAAATGTTTGTAACATAGACGAAACTTGTCGCTGTTCTCCTAGAGATAAATCGGGAGAAACAGTAACATTTTTCCATGATTCACTAGAATGAAGTGGAATCATCGGAAGCGGAAGATTAACATCCGAAAAACTTGTTTCCTCATCCTGTATTACAGACAGTGATGAGTAATGACCATGTTGGACAGGTGAATCGTCCGTTGCCTGGAAAATAGGCTGTAAATAATCCGGACGTTCATGGAATTCCGTAAGCATATTGATGTGGAAGGTTTTACGCTTCCCATCAATATCGACAATGTAGTCAACATCGGAAATTTTCGAGATTATATCGTACGGACCTTTCCAAGAAATAAGTAGTCTGTTTTCCCTACAAGGTAGCAAAACAAATGCTTTGTCACCAGGACAAAGTTGTCGTAAGGTTCTTTTCTTATTGGCAAATTGTCTTGCTTTCTCCTTAGCAAACTCAGAAGAAGAAGTTGCCAATTTGCATGCTTCGATAATCTTTTGTCTTAGCGCGATGACATATTCGTAAGAAGATTTTGTGTCATCGGTAATATTATCAGCGGTTATGAGATCATGAAGCAAAGACATAGGGCCACGCGGTCGCGCGCCAAAGACAAGTTCAAAGGGAGAAAATCCTGTATGTTCATTGGGAACCTCTCTGTAAGCGAAGAGGGCCGCGGGTAAAACCCTATCCCAATCTTGAGGATGATCCTCAGTTATCTTCCCTAGTAAGTTTTTGAGTGTTCTATATTAAGGCGTTCTACCATCCCATTCGACATTGGGTGATAGATACTGCTCAAAGATCTCTCTATCTGGAGAGTAGACATTACTTGAGACATGGTATCCGATATTAGTTGGGTGCCATGATCTGATAATATTTCTCCGGGAAATCCCAGACGAGAAAATATAAGCCAAAGAGCATCTGCAATGTCAGCAGTAGTAATGCTCTTCAGAGGGATAGCCTCTGGCCAACGTGTGCACATGTCCACACACGTTAAGATAAACTGATGTCCTCTAGCAGATTTGATCTTAAATGGACCAATGATGTCTATCGCCATTTTCTGAAATGGTCTAATAGGAATGTCTGCAGCCTGAATAGGTGCAGCATGGCGTGGACCTTTGGATTTGACTTCTTGACATATTTTACAAGATCGACAATAGATCCGTATGTCCTTGTTCACAAAAGGCCAAAAGAAAGCCGCAAGAACTCTTGACTTTGTACGGGAAAAACCCATATGTCCAGCACACTGAGAGTCGTGTGCGTGTTGTAATATTTTAACTCTCAAATTCTTGGGTACAAGAATCTGAGAATGACTTGACTTGTTGGAGTCTTGCACCATACGTACAAGTACGCCATTCTTCATTGTAATCCAAGATTTACTCTTTGAATCTTTATTCGGATCACCTTTTGTTGCAAGAGTGAAGAATTTCTTTAGAGTCGGATCCTCTTCTTGCTGCTTTATAAATGAGTCACGCGAAATTACCAAGGGATCATCTTGGTTATGCACTTCATTATCTTCAATAGATGAAGTTTCGGGCATATTGAGAGCTTGAGCTCTAGTGACTACAGCATTAGCAGTTTGAATATTTTGTTTTTTTCCCAAACGGAAATTTGTTGTGGAGTGCATTCTTTGACTCCGTGAATACGACCGATGATAAGATCAGCGATCGGATTCGGCAGAAGACATGCGTGTACATCTCCTGTAAAGAAAGGAGTAGCGATCCTAATGATAGCAGTAGAGTATTTCTCTATGGTGCCGCCAAATGTTACACATTTGACTACTTTGCCTGTAGCACGAGAAGGATCTATGAGTGACTGCCTAACACCAATTGTGGTGCATCCAGAATCAAAAAGCAATGAAACTGGATTGTCATTTACTAAACCTTTGTGTAAGACAAGAGAACCTCTTCCATCATGCGCGATTGACGCGGGAAGAGCGGGAAGAGGATGGCCACAAATTAAAGTGGACACCGTAGTTGGTTCGAATAATGTTTTGCATTGGGGGCACTGAGATGCTCTCCCAAAATCGAAAGCGGCACATGCCATATTGTTAGAGTCATCATTATCTTTATTTTGTTTATAGGCATCATGGGACTCTTGCTGTGCAGAGTTTGCATGATAATGAGATTTTTGTTTTTTTTATGTTGGGGTCTACCTCTGTTATTATTACCCCTGTAATTATCATTGTTTCCTCTATTGTAACCCCTATTTGGGTTTGAGTCATAATTCCCCTGGTTACTATTATCATATTCATTATAATGAGTATCTCTGTAATTATGATCTTGTTGTCTCCATGATGGAAAACTAGGATAGTTTCTATAATGACTTCCTTTGCGGAAGTTCCTATAATTATGACCACCCCTGAATCGAGGGCTGTCGGCTCGTCTCCAGATATTCGAAGAAGAACCCTGAAATGATTGGTTACCTTGGTTCTGATAACTGTTATGGTTACCCTTTTTATTAAACCTGTTTTGAGGTCCTTGGAATTTGTGTGAGTAATTAGGGTTGTATGGTGTTGCTGATGCAACTGGCATACCTTCCTTAACCTTAGTATTGCTAATAGCTACATCTGGGTGTGCAGTGACGTATTGGGTACAATATTCTTCCATTTCTTTTAGTGTTTTAGGTTTCCGCTCATGTAGGAATTCAAGGAATGGTTTACTAATGCTGACATAATCTTGTCCCTGAGCAATAAATCCATAAGTGCTTCATAAGTCTTTTCTGTTTTGGACAGTTCAATCCAACGATTAAATGTAAGACGTGTCCTTGCAATGAATTCTGAGAATTCTACCCCTGATTCAGGTACCATTCTTTTAAACAAAATACGGTAACCTTCCTCAGATAACTGGTATTTCTTTATCAAGGCTGCCCTAATAACCTCATAATTATCCTTGTCAGTTTCTTCAACCAAACTTAAACTCGTCAGAGAATCACCTTTTAAATTCTCAGACAACTGATTAGCATATTGTGATTTCTCCACATTATGAGCTCGACAAGCACGTTCAAATCTATCAAGCCAGAATGTTATATCATCACTGGCAGAATTGAACGCTGGTACCTTGACCTTGTAAGTAAAGGGTTTACCACTAGATGACTGATTGACATTACTCATGTTTGTCAATTTCAACTTTTCTAACTCAAATGCTAAAAGTTCTTTTTGATGTTCATGTTCTCTTATTGATCTTTTCTCCTCAGCTTCAGCAGCTTCAGCTTCTTTGTCTAATCTCTTTTGTTCAGCTTCTGTGGCTAATCTCTTTTGTTCAGCTTCTCTGTCTAATCTCTTTTGTTCAGCTTCTCTGTCTAATCTCTTTTGTTCAGCTTCTCTGTCTAATCTCTTTTGTTCAGCTTCTCTGTCTAATCTCTTTTGTTCAGCTTCTTTGTCTAATCTCTTTTGTTCAGCTTCTCTGTTTTGTTTTTCCAATTCCATTTGGAATCTCTTTTCCTCAACCTGCATCTGCAGTTTCTTTTGTTCAAATTCTATTTCCATTTTTCTATCCTCACTTTTTTGTTTCATTTCCTCACTTTTTTGTTTCATTTCCTCAGCTTTAAGTGCTTTATCATATTGACTGGTAGCATACTCCTCCAACTTATCTCCAGTCTTGCCTAGAGATTTCCCTAACTCAATAAAGTGTTCCAATGTAGACATGATGTCTAATAATGATAGCAATCAGTTGACACAAAAATGTAATCTATATTTCAAAGTAATGTAAACACAAGCTCCTAATAATTTGATCAATCAGCTCCTTATCCCAAACTATGTGGGGAAACAAGCCTTTAGTAAGGTCTTGTATAATCAACTGTGTACCAACCAATTACTAAAAATCATCAGTTGACTTTTTCTTATAAATTCATATGATCAAATATATTTTAAATAGTGTATGTCGATCAAGAACACAACAAAACAATTATACAAGAGAACAGGAAACATTTGCAGAAATCAAATAAATCAAATAGGAAAAATCAAAGAAAAATGATCACAGAATCTGTGATGATATCTGCAATAGAATGAACAAGACAAATAACGCCACAGTGTATAAACATAAATTGTGTATAAAACTGAAAGATAGCAAAGGGTAGACCAACAAATTCAAACAAATCAAACAAAACTAAGGAACACAAAATTATTAACAAAAACAACGAAGAAAAGAACACCTCATCACAACTAACAAAAATAGCACCAGATGTTGCCAGCAAATTTCCAATCAAGAAAATTGCTCCCTATAGAACGCTAATATAAGCCCTATGTTACTTGGGAAATCTTATATTAGACACACGAATAATATGCAAACATTAAACATAAATACATATATACAAATAACATGTAAACATCAATAGCATAAATGCATACATTAATTAATTAAATGTGTTGTGGTTGGAATGTGTTGTAAAGTATGCTCAGTATAAATGGTACAGCTTTTTAATTCAACTAACTGCCACTTTTAATCAATTTCAATCTTTGATTTATTTCATTACACTGTTCTTAAATATTAAAGTTCAACACAATAGCAGAACATAAGAAGGTCCATCGATGAAAATAGGCTTCTAAGTTCAATACTTCTGCTAACACAGTTAATTTGCTTGCCAATGTTCTGTGTAATGCTGTGATGTTCACTTGTAAACAACTTGCCGTGCTACGCTGTCTGTTATATGAAATAATGCCTGTACCAAGCAAAATGTCAACAGCGGTGACCTAGATACAGTTACACTTGTCATAACAGGTCAAGCTGACATCGACTGGATAGTTGTCCTATAGGTGTTGATGTGTGTCACATTTGGCCAAAATAAATGTTCTTGAAACACTAGGTGACTTCCACTTTGTAGACTGCGAAGGCTGGACCCAGGAAACTGGCCTACCACGTTGATAAACCGTCTTTTTCTTCTTCATCGTAACTGTGTATACCAGGCATGCTGTAAAGTACTGCTTTCATTCTCCTCACGCAAACCAGTGGTGAATATGATGGAGGCTCCAGGGGGAGCAAAGGTCAACTCAACCGACGCAGGATTATGCAAATATGGAGTGTGAGTGTGAAGTATGAGTTAGGCGAATGGTGGACTGTTCGTGTGTTGACCCGTATAAGGCACTCATTCACTCATTACGTTATGTCACCAATGCAGACCACTGTAGTCGTTTCAATAGTTTAATTGGACGCACACACTTGACAGATTGGGTACAGTTACAGGAACATGAGTCGACATAGACAGCATAATATTGATCAATGGACTACCGTCCTAAATTAGCATTCATGAAGAATAATCTTGCAATGGAACATCTGTAAACACCAAGATTTCCATAGTTTATAAATACAGTCAGTAGACCTTACTGACCGAGCATGTCAATTAAGCAATACTGTTCAAACTTGACTCCTAAACAGGATCTCTTTCTAGCGAAGATTCCTTTAGGTACATTACAGCAAATCTCTGTGAAGATAATGTTAATTTCTTTATAATAGTGATCTCTCAATCATCACCTGATAATAAGGAAGTTTTCCCGTTCTCTGCTAATGATTTACAATAAGTAGAATTCCAAAATCAATCGAATTCCACAATGGCTGCTGGTTCCCGGTTGAGCATCACTCACTATACGGGTGTATAGCCAAATCTTCAATCGAAGCTTTGTTCATCAACAATAAATGATTCTACAAGGATCAGCATATTCTGTCCTCATAGTTGCTGCATATAAAACATATTTAGTGCTGCTAGAGAATATGTCGTCCCGACATATTCATAGGTAAGTTCATGTAAACGTCTGCCCATCTTAAGCCTAGGAATGAACGAAGTCAGCAAAAGTACGTTTTTTTACCTGGACATAAGAAATACACTAGCAAGCACAAAAACGCTCTCCCGGCGTTATAGAATCACAACTGGGGAACTCATGGACTAAACGATCCTGGAAGAAACTATCTTCGTCCCCAGAATAACTTAAAGAGATCACAAAACTCTTGGGCATCTCTCCGACATGACTTCCTGCCCTAGGCCTTCAAACGAAGAACCCTCTCACCTCTCTTCATCCGCCGAAAACACCTGACCCCCTTCAGTACAGTACAAGAACAAATAGTTCCACTTAAACATACTAAGATATCAAGATATAAGACATACTCGTCCTACATAGACAAGCACTACACATAGATTCGGACCATAGACATTCTGAAGCAAGAACAATCTATTCCTAACCAAACACAGAATAGATTCAAGTAAGTCTAAATTCCTCCGCCGAGTTCTATTTTTAAGAACGCTACAAAGAGCGATAACTCACAGAATGACTACTTATTGCCCAATCTGAGTTTCGTCCCTCAAGACCAAAACATGCATTCAAAGATGAATATATCTTCATCAGACAATTAAAACATTTTACATGGTATGCGTAATCCGTGCGCAGAGGCAGTGTTTTGATCATGTTGTGTAACACATAATATATTAAATCATCATTTCACAGTTTACTTAGGTTCACTCTCTTGTTTAATTAACTACATTTGTAAATTTCTTCAGTGTGTGGGAATTGTCTTTCACCATCATCCTTTTTATTTTCTACTAACTTTCGTACAGATACTTTGTGAGTTATTTTTGTCCCGTCTGAGTAGATTGGATGGTGATAGATACGTGAGAAAAAGGTGTGAGAAATAGATTTCACGGGTGATAGCTTAAGGAGAAGATACATCTCTGGAATGAGTAAGTTTCTCTAGTCCAGCCTATCTATACGACTATAATTTAGTGCAAGACAACCTTGCCCTCCTTATACATATAAATATAAGTTTAACTAGACACACACACACACACACTCACACACAGCTATGTGACAACAAGACATACAAATGTGAAAAACTACGGTTAAATGGGTATGGGTCTGACCAACACACAAAGTTAAGTTTCTTTTGTCGTTTATTATCATTTAAACTAGACAACATCAAATATCTAAAGAAAGATCAAATAAAATCAGATTTACATACATATGAAATAGCAGAATAAATGTGCCCTCCCCCTATGGAGAAAAGAACCCAAAATGTTAATAACCCAAAGGTCAAACGTTAGCACTTTGTTACAGAGTAGACAGTAAAGAAACAAGTTCCTACTATATGCTACCCAGTAAAGTTAACAAGTTTAAGCAAATCCAATTTTGGTAAAGTCCCTGTAACAAAGAAAATTATTCACTCTATCTTTCATACAGTGGCCACTCAATCACTCTTACCCACTCTTGGTGATATCGCTTGGAAATAAAATTATCCCTGAAATATATGAAATGTCAGGTTCGCTTCCTAAATTGGCCCCAGTTCATCCTCTAACAAAGACTAGTGAGGTGAACGCCGAATCTGGTGTGAGTTTTTCCTGGATGAACAAATGTCACCGCCAATAGTTGATGTAGAAACGTGATGTTGGGGTTCACAGTTAAAAGAGGAAAATACTTCCAGTAATGGGAAACATCTGGCTGCAAAAAAATGTTACAATTGATAAATGATGATAATCCTATCGGCAGGCTCTATAGTAGAGATGCCGATTCTGAAACAGCGTAAATTCTGGATGCTACACTTGAATACGACTGCCAGAAGTCGGGAATAAATGTTATTTTTGCACAACCCAGTGGGCTGATAAAATTGAAAAAAATATTGCTGGGTTTGGTAAGTCCAGTTAAATTTACAAGTTAAAATGTTTCTCATGTATCGTTGGCGAATACCTGCTCACAAATGAAATTGGTGACACACAAGCCAAGAAAAGACAACATTAAACAATCAGTAAAGAAAAGACCGCTGGACGCCCTTGTAATCAGGTCTGCTAGGGATATAAGAAAACAATTATGGAAAAATGCTACTCCTCCATATAGCTATATATATGCACACAGACGGGGACAAGACGATCTCTTATCCACTCCGTCAGTCCTGATTAAATTTAAAAGGCACACGGTGTCTTTAGCCTACCCTATCGCCCATCGCTAGCGCTACGTTTTCAGGTCGGATGGAGGTATGCACTCTCCCCGCCCCTTGCTCGCGCTTAACGATCAGCGGACAATGTCAGTTATCACAAACTATCGCCGGTCGTTAAGTAGCTATTAATTTGGTCTGATAGTTTAGTCGTATGATATTAAATAATAAGCACTTATAATAAATACGCGCAATGAAATAAGCGTGAATTCTTTTCTGTCACTATCAGTCTCGCCTAATATTAACATCAGTCAACTAAAACCGTCTCTTCTTGTGCGAGAAAGCGTGTGGTGAAAATTAATATTATAACTAAACATCTGGTATGAAATATCTACGAGTTATTTTATTTCACTAGTTTTAACGCTAAAAAATCTAAGTGAATTATAATGGTAAAGCTAACACTTTAAAACACGTAAGCACTCATTTCTATTACCAAAAAATCAGAATGAAATATCCCCACGAATGCTAATAACACATTTAGCGAAGTGGTTCTAGAACTGCGTGCTTAGACTATCCAAAAATTCTGAGTGACAACTGAAAGCAGGTTTAAGAAACCACAGTTTCTATATCATTTTGTTTCTCTGATCTATCGATGATGTTACTTTTCACGTTACCATGCGTAACGAGAATCAGAAACAGAGATTCAAGATAAACGTTTTACGGCCAGTCTTCCGTGGAGCGCTTTTGATCGTCATCAAAAGACTTATACGGGTAACAGGTCTCTCGACGATTTTGCCCGGGAGTCTACTTCAAAAAATTATGTGTTTTTCACGTGCGGTCTGTCGGGTATCGTATGATTGACAGATAAGCTCGCGTGATGAGCCGAGATAAACAAACCTGATTCGATACGTGTAAATGCATGGTTTTGCTAGCAAATCATAGAACGCTGCGAGGTCACAAAAGACTGTCAGATTACTGTAGGCTCTATTTCCATTATACGTCACACTAACCCTCTATGTGTATATATGTAACTAATAAACCGTATATCCACTTTGATCATTATCTAGTTTGTAAACGTATCACTCGTGCTGTTTGTGTTCTGCATTTACATTTAGGTAAAATCCTTCATTTGGAGCAGGTTTGAGGCTCTTTCTTTATCGAAATCTGAGGGCAGACATTAATGTCGTAGGGAAGCAGGAAACTCCTCATAAGTTATTAGAAAACACTATCTAGTGGATAGTATTCGCCTCTCTTCTTCTTGTCCTTATCTCGGAATAGGTCTTTTTCTTTCTTAACGAGCCAATTTCTGGAGACCTTCTTAACAACATTCCAAAGGTCGTCCCTATCATACTGTAGCGGTGCCTCCATTGATACCCCGACTCGTATATCATATACGACAGACTGTGACGTTTCGTATTAACTTATACAAATCTACCTTTTCTGCACTGCCTGCTTGTGTATCTTGTTAATGTGCTTACATATTCCATCAGAATTTGCGTTCACACTCGTAAAACATTCATCCCCTTATTTGGAAATTTGTGCTTCTATTTCTAACTTACTATGCTCTAAGTTCATCATTTCTATCATGATTATCTACTGCTTTGAGGATTGTCAAAATCTTTTAGAACTCGTACCATTCCCGTGTTCATTGTATCATCTCTCTTTGTTACACACCTCATTACGGAATTCATCATCTTCTCCTAATCTTTTACAGGAGTTTGTTTTCCAACGCTTGTCGATTTGTCAAATTGCTCATTCAATCTTCTGCTTTCTAGTATTCATTTTCTACTTCTAGTATTAATGTTCTCCTTCTAACATTCATTTTATCTTATCTTTTTCATCAACACGACCATCATTGTCTTTCCCAAAAAAATCCTTCTATCGCCTTTCTACTCTAGTTATGTCCTGATTTCGTGCAAGGACAAAGTGACAAATGTCGAAGTGCTGTCACGTGCTAGCCTTCAAAGCATATATACTACTGCTCATACAGCGCAGACTGCACTGGCTTGGCCATGACCGCCGCATGGAAGATGGTCGCATCCCAAGAGATATTTTCTACGGGCAACTGGCAGATGGCAAAAGAACGGTTGGGCGGCCGCAGCTGAGATTTAAAGATGTGTACAAGAGAGACATGAAGGCATGGGACATAAATCCAGCAACCTGGGAAGATGAAGTTGCCGATCGCACCAAGTGATGATGCTCCCTACGGCGTCACTTCATGTTTGGCGAAAAGAAACTCTCACAACAAGCAGAAGAGAAAAGAACACGCCGAAAGGAACAACAGCCAAAAAAAAATAATAATCATAATAATAATAAAAATAAATACAGCTGTGGGCTATCACCTCAGGGACGCATTCCCATAGTTAGTTATGACAGAAGGGGGTTATTACTTTCGTTATGCTTCATATGCAGGGCAGACATGTAAAAAGGCAATTATGCCTATTTCTTTACCCTGATGAAATAAAGATTTCGTTCGTTCGTTCGTTCAAATATTTAAAAAAATGTATACATGATCAATTATTTTTACTTTTATTCACTGGTTCCCAGACACACATACTTCACACATACAATGTTCCTCGCATTCATAGTCAGTTATTTTATATTATGTCTCCGTTTCCTTTCTGAATATAATCACACCACGCCATTGGATTAACTATTATGAATATAAATGTGTGTATACCAGCCAGAAGCTCGTTAAGAAACGACCGCATAGGATTATGGTGTGTGATTTCTGCGTCATGTCCCGAGAACGGCACCATTTTCCCTCTATTCAGTTTCTTCCTATCTATTTTCTTTTATCTTTCGCATTCCACCGAGCGAGTAAGCCCAATAACACCTGCAGACACTTGGAAACCATAATTAATAATAACACTTTACTTACTTACTAAGTCGTTCCTCTCATACCCTGGGGTGAAGAGGTTTGCCAGAGAGAGCACCATACTACCCTATCGTCTGACTTCCTCCTGGCCTGGTTTCAATCAAGTCCTCGGTCCTTCAGAGATTGCCTAATGTTGTCCTCCCAATTAACAAAAACACACCTATAAAAATTGAAGACAGATAACTGAATTAAAACAAACTATTAATAAAATATTATTTAAAAAAATACTGCCGGGAATCAAACGCAGAACATTTGCTTTGGAGGCAAACATTCTAACCACTAAACTCGGGCGCGCCTTGGTATATGTGGTTTAAAAAAAAACCATTTTAAGAATTGCCTCCCTCAGTCAGCATTGAATTTTCCATGGTGTCGTTAGGGACATACTAAAACATTCCAATGCTTAAATGCAATCAGATCGTGCTCCTCTGACACTGCTAGCCGAGTCCAGCTTAAGCAACGTCTTATCCATCGTGTGGGGTGTCTAAAACCAGCTGGTCTTAACACCCTACACACCTTTGTCTGAGGTCACCCTTTCCACTCCTATTCTATTTTGACCCTTTCCACTCTTATTCAATTTTTTCTATTTCCCCGTCGCCTATAAATTAAATATTTTTTGTATGTCTTGATTTTGAATTAATTATTTATTTATCTCCAACTCATTCTGTCCTCTACTATATCAACTCCTCATTATTATTACGTTTGGGTAGTTTCTTGTTCAGTTTCGTTTTTTAGCTTCTTAGTATGTCTGTTTACATCCGGAAGTGGCAGTTATTTTTTTGTGACGCGCTCTTCCTTTGGCAGGCGTGCTAGGTCTTAGCTGCCTTTAGGGAAGTACCCAGGTTTTATTTTTATTTAGATTCTTATGTGTCCTGTCTAGCCCTCACTTTCTCTCCTTTCCCTTACGAAGGCCTCGTGGCTGCAACGTTGGCTATTTTCTTTGTCTTTTGCCCTCGTAAGAGGAATCACCTTTTTTCGATTTTTTTTTTCATACCCTTCCATGGTAACAAATACCCATTGTTCGCAATATGTATGAACAACATTCATTTACAGGAAGTTGTTCTAGCATGCGAAAATCCCCCCACGCCCCAGGGCCTCCTTTACTACCGCTCCCACCGTTAAATATGATTGCTTTAATGGAACATGCGAAGATTGGAAACAGTAACAGATCGTGAGACAGAACTTGCTAACACAGGCAAACATTGATTGTACGC
This sequence comes from Oreohelix idahoensis, assembly GCA_024509875.1. Classification (NCBI taxonomy): domain Eukaryota; kingdom Metazoa; phylum Mollusca; class Gastropoda; order Stylommatophora; family Oreohelicidae; genus Oreohelix; species Oreohelix idahoensis. The sequence goes on along the minus strand of JAMPIV010003735.1, from coordinate 167,255 downwards.
TGAGAAAAATCAACAGTGACGAACCGAGCCACGTTAGAGGTGGTCAACAAGATGATTGTGGTTGAAGGTTAAGCGGAAGGATTGAGGATTGTAGAAAAGGTTTATGTTTAAATTTCCTCATAAAACAATGTCCTAGCCTTCTAGGAATGTCTCCTGTGTGAATGAAAATGTAAACAGGGCACAGTTCATCAAATATTGGCTGCCAGTAGTAGTTTATTTAGCACGCAAATGTGGATTACTCCGTAACTAACAAAAACAAACCACCATGAGAACAGAAGTACTATTTTCTCTACGTGGAAGACCGGCTGTAACGGATCACCCACATTTTCTGTCAGTAATCCTTTCAGACTGACTACGTCCTGTCCATCACGTGGTGTTTCTGTGTCAACGAAATCATTGTCGTTTTCTCGTACCCTACCTTCCCCTCCATTTCAGCGTTGCCACTCCTAGGTGAATTCACCTAGTTCTATACATTTGTTTGTTTGTTCCGTCAAGGTGTGTAGGATTTTTCCGTGAAAATCTAGATTTTTGTCTCTGTCTCCAAAATTTTATAATTGTTAAATGAAAAGACAATGTATTTTTTGTTGTTAAAATGTTCGTTTGCGAACTATCGAATGTACCGGAATCAAAACGAGGCTAACAAATAAAAAATTAAAAAAAATCTCTTTGATGCTATTGGTCCATTGGTACCAAATGATCAATATCATACCAAAATAACTGAAATTTCTCGCGGCTGACTTCACACTTGACTCACTGCTGATGTGATTCAAGATGCCTAGACTAGTTTTGAACTGTTTTTCCCTCAGCGAACCATGCGTCCTTCTTAACGCTTACCATTCAGAAGCCACTGGCCCAAGTCCTTATTAACATTTCAACATTTGAAAAAAAAAAAAAAAAAACTAAGTGGTCAATTTTTTTTTTTTTTTTCATAATTCGCTTGAAATTGTGTTTGATGTTGTTGACAGTTGGTTGTTGTTGTTTTTTTTTTCGTTTCGTGTTTCCAATTAGTGGTCCTGTTTTATATGTTTCTGATAGATTAGTCTCATACTAGTCTGTGAAATAAAAAGTCGCTCCTTTTTAAGACTGCATAATTATTTCATTTCATAAATTAAAGCCATACAATACGTCATGGCATTGGTTAAGGTTCACAGCTTCATTTTTTTTTTAAATTGGGTAAAACATAAATCTATAACAACTTATTGTTACGTGTCTTTTTAGATTGTTAATGTTAATATTTAATAACAGGATGATTCCTGTGGCAAGAGAGAAGTTGGTAAGAAAACGAAGATGGCTGTATACCGCTCCACCTATGTCCCAGTCTTGACATACGGATGCGAGTCATGGGCAATGACTACAACCCATAAAAGCCAGATCCAAACCTCAGAAATGAGGTATTGGAGGAAGGTGGTTGAAGTAACAAGAAGAGACATGGTACGCAACCAGACGATACTTCAAGGCCTTAAATCCTACGCTTGCAGACCCAAGTAGAACAGTCCCAATTAAGATGGTTTGGCCATGTCTGCAGAATGGGAGAAGATCGGATACCACGACAAGCATGGGAAACAAAGAGCCAAGGATCCAGACCCCGAGGACGACCCAGAGTCCGCTGGGAGGACAACATTAGACAATCTTTGAAGGATCGAGGACTAGAATGGAACCAGGCCAGGAGGAAGACAGCCGATAGGATAGTCTGGTGCTCTCTCTTCCAAACCTCTACACCTCACGGTAGAAGGGGAACTACTAAGTAAGTAAGTATGATTCCTGTGGCCAAGATGACGTCTAGGGTAGTAAATCTCTCAGACACCGCAACCAGCCAACACCACTCAGAATTATTTGAGTCACAACTGACGAAGTGGACAATATACAATTTATTTCTGACTGCACGCAGCTCCACATACAATAGTTCAGGCCAACATATAATGGCAGATAATATGCAGTAGACGAAATACCGTAGGCAGTCAGTCCATGTCAGGAAGGCTGTCCTTTTGTTCTCAGTATGATTTATATCTCTTAACACTTGACACTGAGCAATTATACTTCTTGTCAATACCGATGACTAGATAACTAGATACATCTCACCGAAGATCTTGATGTATTAGTGAAAACATAACTCCATTATAAACACTTCAACACTAAGGAGCTCAAACACATTCGTCCACTCCCCATGACACACAATCGTATAAGGCCCCGCACTTCTGCTCCTCTAGTTTCACGTGAGCCAGCCAAGCATATCGGCTTAACGTCACTCACCCGTCTTTATCAGTGACCCGTCTAAAATAAACAAACCAGGAGCCCTGTTGAGCTAACTATATAATAGGCACAATCTTTATGAATTTTAATCATAACACTTATCTAGATCCTTAATTTCATCCCATTGGTCTGGAAAAAAAACCCCCCAGTGAGCTAGCTAAAGTTTTAATATTTCAATATCATTGATTTGTGCTTGTAATTTAGAATTTATTATGAATACATTTCTTTTTTAATACAGAGCGCACAGGTTAACCTCCAGCAAAAAAGAGATATCTACCAACGCTTTTTACAATCAAGCATTCAACAAGAAATGGCTGAAAGATCAAGAATTAAAAGACTGCATTTGCGCTGACCCAAGTGACAAATATGCAGTTTTGTGCACTATTTGTGGATTGAAGCTGGCAAACACAAACAAGTATAATCTTCTTAGCCATAAGGAGTCGGCAAAGCATTTGAGAAGCATTGTGAGATTAAAAGAAACGCCATTAAGATTGTTTCCATGTTTCATAAAGGAAAAAGCGATGATATTGATGTTAAAGTTGCTGAAGCCGAAATAATACTCTCCGCGTTCTTTGCTGAGCCAATAGCGTAGCGAAAAAAGGGGGGGGGGGAAGGGTAGGCGGCCGCCATGGGTGCCACAGGAGTGAGCACCAAAAAGTCAAGTCGTTTATGTGCAAACATTTCTGTCCTATTAACACATTCTGAATCTTGTCTTTGGCAGCCGATTCAATCATTTTCATTTTCGTCTTCAAATCCAAAACTTTTCTTTTCTTTGGCTGATTTGTGAACTGGTTCTGTGCCAACAACTGCTTTGGAATTACTACCAACTTTCAATCTTCCTCTGACGTCATACTTTCACTATGATGTCATTCTCCACAATGCATTTATCTCTTTTTATAAAGCCTGCGCACCGATAATTGAAGGAACCCTCTATCGGGAAAACCCGACATCTTCAATGATTGGGCACAGCTCTCAACACAAGCACATGCTGCTGCTTCTCTGAAATTATTCCGAGTGTATATGACAATATTTCGAGTAAAGTAATTGCGGCGAATATTGAATTTCATTCAGAGTATTTTCGACTTCATAAAGTGTATGGGAAGCATTGGAGACGAATACAGGTCAAAATCTGGCCATGTTCATTGATGAAGATGTTATCAGCTCAGAACCATTATCTGCTATTGACCCACTTGATGTAAGGCTACACAAGAGCCTCAATTCCGAAGATGTTGGTGGAAGATGCCCAGCTCTGTTAGTCAGGCAGCGCCTCTGAGATAAAAAAAAATCAATTTAGATCTGACATTGTCAAATTTACAAAAAATCTACGTTTTGAAATACGAAATATATATGTGCCTTATCTTGTTCTTGTGATACTAAGTTTTTTTTAAATAGTTTTTTTTTCTTTTATTGTGCCTAATTTATGTTGTAAGCATTAATGACTTTCTTCGGACTAGCAAACAACTCATATTATGTTTCGAGGACAGCCAGCTATTTTAAGTTATATTTCCTTAAATATGTACGGATACTCGTATTTCTATCGTTCACATTGAAAATAAATGTCATTTTACTCGTAAATAAGAAAATACGCACGTTTTAGGAGACCGTGCTAATTCAACATCAAGGTTTCTTGTTTTTTAAGATTACATCTAGGTTTTTGTTTGTTGAAAATTTAGAGTGGCAACACTGATTACGATTGTCAAGAAAATAATTCTCCTTTTATATATGCACAAATCGGACTTCGATTTGTTTTCATTGTTTTGTCTTTTCAGGCATATTTAATTTTAGCTTTCTCCCATGACCTTTTTATTTGGGTGTGTGTGTGTGTGCGTGCGTGTGTGTGTGTGTGTGTGTGTGTGTGTGTGTGTTTTGTTTCTTAAATGAGGCCATTCTTCAGAGTGTCCAGATTATGAGAATCTTAATCATCTTTTCCAGTTGAAACCTTAGACCTGCCAATAAACTAATATTCAGATAGGTCTTCATATCCAGTCGAGTGAAATTAATTAGACTTGTAATAAAGTAATATTCAGACAGGTCTTCACATCCAGTCGAGTGAAATTAATAAGACCTGCAAAAAGTAATATTCGGTTAGGTCTTCACATCCAGTCGAGTGAAATTAATTAGACTTGTAATAAAGTAATATTCAGATATGTCTTCACATCCAGTCGAGTGAAATTAATTAGATCTGTAATAAAGTAATATTCAGATAGGTCTTCACATTTAGTCAACTGAAATTGTTATTTCTTCATTCGTCATTGCAATTATCAAGACAGTTCATATTTTAATTTTGCTCCAAATCTTACCAAAGCTAGAAAATCATAGATGTTGATTGGGAAAATAATAATACTAATACTTTTTGTGGGGGGTTGGGGGGGAGAGCCAATTAAAGTGGTATCGCAATTTGTTAGTTACTTTAGGTATTGAAGTGGTATCACTACTTTTCTGTTACTTTAGTCATCGAAGTGGTATCGCTACTTTTCTGTTACTTTAGTCATCGAAGTGGTATCGCTACTTTTCTGTTACTTTAGTCATCGAAGTGGTATCTACCTTTCAATTACCATAGTCACTGAAGGTGTCTTGCTGCCTTATTTTAAATTGTAAACATAATTACCCTGCCCCATCCACTACCTTACCCATCGAGGCGCTGTCGCTACCTCAGTTACTAAGGTGTTTTGCTACTTTATAGTTCCTTAGTTTCTGTCTCAAGATCCCTAGCGTATTGTTACTTTGGCTGCTCGGATTTGTAGAAGTGTAATGCGTTATTCTTGACATGTTACTTTAGTTACTGAGATTCTTCGAATCGTTAGCACGTCACTCTTGACATATTACCTTAATTACTGAGATGCTTCGAATCGTTAGCACATCACTCTTGACATGTTACCTTAGTAACTGAGATTCTTCGAGTCGTAAGCACTTCACCCTTGACATGTTACGTTAATTACTGGGATTCTTCGAGTCGTTAGCACGTTACCCTTGACATAGTTACTGAGATTTTTCGAATCGTTAGCACGTCATCCTTGACATATTACCTTAGTTACTCAGATTTTTCGAATAGTTAGCACGTCACCCTTGACATGTTACCTTAGTTACTGAGATTTTTCGAATCGTTAGCACGTCACCCTTGACATGTATCGTGAATTGGATCTGTCTTACAACACGTTTTTCTAAATCTGACCATACCGCACGCCATTAGGTAGGAAACTCTCTAATACAATAACCAATCAAAACGTACCGTTATTATCATTGTTGTAGGAAACGTACTATGCTTAAAACCTAGGCCTATTTTGTGTAACCGATGGGACAACAATATTTAATTTCATAAGAACTAAAGAAATATCACCGGAAAGGATTATGTAATTTATCAACGGGAATGTTACTTTAGAGGTAGGTGTAAACACTTTATCAAATAATATTATAGTAAGATAGAAATATCGAATAAACGAGTTGTGTTACATCAGGATAAGTCAAACTTAGCTAGTTAATGCATGCATACATGTAAATGCATTTTGCAAACTAACTAATAAATAGATAGATCGATACAAAATAATCCACAGTATAATTCCATCTTTATATGACTAAAATCGTCCCATAAATAAAGAAGATAATTGAAAAACTAGATTTTAAACATTTAACAGAGAGCAGAAATTGTGTCTCATTTTGGGAATTTTTTCGTCTTTCTTTACCCTGTCACGTCATACGCCGGATGCGTGACTATAAAGGCCTTGCCCTTTGGTTATTTGACGCCACTACAAAAAATTAAACCACAAGCTGCCCAGAAAGAAGCGGTAAACTGTAATCGTATTTTACCTTTGCCAACCGCATCTGTTGCTGTTGCGCTAAACTTGTCGCAACTTATTCTGACCATGCATTTTGACTATAGTTAATTTTTTAAAGCCTGGGAAGTAACTCATGGAATTGTAGTCACTTCTATTTCTACAGTCGTCTAATCTTGATAGCTGTCGTCAAGAAGTTGTCTTATCTTGATAGCTAGGGTTGTTGATAGTTGTGTGAACGATTTTGAGTCATGTCCATATATGGAGCGCTCAGATCGCCAGTTCTTTGAAAACAGTTGGCAATCGCAATGTTTCAAGATTCATTTCCTTTTAAGGTTCGAGTCTTCAGTCGAACATCGTAGAACATTCTTCGTTTCGTAAGTTTAGCTGAGTTGTATTCGATTCGCGTGTTCTGTGCATGTCTCTGTTTGTGGCATTGTTTAAAATGATTTCCGCCCAGGTCAGTCTGAGCAGAGATGCTGGTAAGGCGAGACATAGCGATGTGCTAGTCTTCGCTTAGATTATTCAGGAAGGAGTCCTCATCATTGTTGTTCCTTTTTTGAGATGATATATCTCTATGTTATTTCAAATGCCTGGAGGCATATGTGATTTATGTGATTTAATTCCTGATGACAGGTAACTGAATCCTTTTTCGCTGAGTAACTTTATCGCCATCTTGTGATGTTGACTTTTGCTTAGCCTGCCTTATTATAAAGTCTGTGATATGACAAGTTTGCTCAGCTCACGATCCACTTATATTGTCACGCATCGATTGATGCCTGTCCTACGGACTATTTGCTTCCTGACCTTTATTGATGGATCTAGGTGTGATACCTTTGCTGTATAAGGAACATAGAGGACGATAATGTGACGCTCAAAAGACATGCCTGTCTTGTTGAGGTCAAAAGTAGGAGACCAGATTTAATCTCCCAGTTGATATCTACTAGCTCTTATGGAAAGGGGAAGTTTACTACCTGACTACATGTACAGCTGATTCCGATATCCTAAAAGGCATATAATGTACATTATTATGATGCTGTCTGCTGTGCCTGTTGAATTGACTACATATGTAATAATGACTGTTTGATCGTACCTATGATGTACCGGCTTGTTTATGTCTACACACTTCGTCATTGTGGCGTCTATAATAAATTATACAAAAACCGTCACTAGCTGTTGCAAGCATCATTGACTTTTCACATCGTGAGTTAACGTGACGTCCTTGTGTGGATTGCCTTGCTTGTAATGCTCACTGTTTGAATACACATCTGCATCCTACACAAACCAGACCACAGATACCATACTATGTCTTCATCGCCTTCAACAATTATGGCGTACAACAAAAAGACATACAACATTTGGTGACTCAACATTTGGTGGCCATAAGCTGGTTTGGTCTGGTACCAGCATACACGGGGTCCCTTACCCACTTCATTCAACAAGAATTCAACAAACTGCATCGTTCAAGAAATCAACGTACAGCGATTTTTCAAGACATTCTACATCCATATACAGAATTATGAAAGTACTCGGCGTTGCCCGGAAAAGGTCGAAATTGTAACTTTTTGCCAGAAGCAAGAAATTTGACAGTACCCGGCGTTGTTATATATTGCCGGATATCACAGACTGTTGCTGTTTAACTCAAGTGAAGCCAGTCGGTGCTGTCAAGGTGTCAAGTTGCTGTCGTTTGTGAAGGTCAAGTGCCGGTTGATACAAGTTGTTTTCTCAAGAAGGCCAAGTACCGATTTCAAGCAATTTACGGTTGAATAAGAATGTCAAGTGCCGTTATTTACACTACCTGTACACTGCCTGTACTGTCTAGAAGCTCAAGTACCATCGTCATGGCAGTTGGAGCAGTCCAGATGTACCATCATCGTTGGATCTTCGTTCCTTAGGACGCTGATTGTCATCTGTTTTTTCTGCTGTGGCTGACGTTTGGATACCCATAAGTTAAGTTTCCTGTTTGTTTGTGAACTGTGCCCTTATACTTCTACTGAGTCTTCTGTGTTTCATCTCATTCTTTTGTTTACATGTTATATGTTTATATGTTATTTGTATATTTATATTTATATGTCTATGTTTCTGCGGGTTTTCGGTTGGGCGGTGTCTCCCTTAGATCATACCACGTCATAGAGGTCGTCTATCGTGAGCGTTTTTCTGTAGGGTGTGCAAATTTCCGATACTGGAATTTGCAAAGCGACTTCTGTTGCTATTTTTTGTTAGTTGTGATGACATGTGTTAGTATTGTTTTCGTTATTTTTCTGCATTCTTTAGTTCTGTTTTGATTTGTTTGTATTTGCTAGCCTACTCTTTTCTATAGTTTAGTTTCATATACCATTTTTGTTTATACACTGTGGTGTCTTGTATTTGTATTATCTTCTCGTAGATATCATCACATTTTTTGTGATATTTCTTTAATTTTCGCTTTATTTTTTGTTGATTTCTACGAATGTTTTTGTATTGTTCTAAATCTTTGTTATTGTTTACATTGTATTGTTTACAGTGTAATGTTTACATTGTTATTGTTTACATTGTGATTGTGTTTACATAGTCATTGGTTACACTTATAGTAGTTAATTCACATTTAATAGTGGGTTATGCTTATGCATTACTACTACACTGATGATTAGTAAATGATGAATAGTATTGTGCACTATTGAATGGGAAGTGCACCTATGATCAAGAGTTGATTGATGATATTTCAAAAAGGTCTATACACAAGTTCTTTGATATAAGACTTGTTTCCCACAGAGATTGGGATGATAATATAGTGTTGTGAGTAAACAAGTGCTTCATTTAAGACTTGTTATAATTAAATTTGAAATAAGATAATTAATTATTTCAGGTTGTGGACTCATATTATTACTCATCATGTCTACATTTGAGCACTTTATTGAGCAGGGTAAATTGCTTGGGAAGACTGGTGATAAGTTAGAAGAATTTGCAACTACTCAATATGATAAAGCATTAAAAATGGAAGCTGAACAAAAGAAACTGCAGATGCAGGTGGATGAAAAAAGATTCCAAATGGAAATGGAAAAACAAAAAAGAGAAGCAGAAGCAAAAGCTGAAGAGAAAAGACTACAGATTGAGTCTGAAAATAAAAGACTTGAAAAAGAGGCTGAAAATAAAAGACCTGAAAAAGAGGCTGAAAATAAAAGACTTGAAATAGAGGCTGAAAATAAAAGACTTGAAAAAGAGGCTGAAAATAAAAGACTTGAAATAGAGGCTGAAAATAAAAGACTTGAAATAGAGGCTGAAAATAAAAGATTAGAAAAACAAGCTGAAGCTGAAGAAAGGAAGTTACAAAGAGAGTCTGATGAGAGAAAAGCAAAAATGGAGCATGAAGAAAAACTCTTAGCTTTGGAAGTTGAGAAATTAAGGGTGATGAACATGGGTAATGCTAATGATGCAAATAAGGTCTCAGATAAGACTAATGCAAGCACTTTCAAGCTTAATCTACCACCATTCAATGCTTCCATCGACGATTTAACATTCTATTTGGACAGATTTGAAACTTCATGTAAAGTACATAACATAGATAAATCACTGCAGGTTTATCATTTGTCCAAAATACTTAGAGGTGATGCTTTGAGTATGTTAAGCATGGTAGATGAGCCTGACAAGAACAACTATGAGGTTGTCAGGGCTATATTGTTAAAAAATACCAACTTGACGAAGACGGCTATCGTCTTCAATTTAAAAATATGTTGCCAGAAACTCGTGTGCAATTCTCTGAATTCATTTCAAAGACACGTCTTACTTTTTTACGTTGGGTGGAGCTGTCTAAGACAGAAAAAACTTATGAAAGACTTATGGACTTAATACTTAGAGACAAAGTCATGTCTTCTGTCAATGAGTCTTTCCTTGCTTTCCTTCATGAACGTAAACCTAAAACAAAAGAAATGGAAGATTTCTGTAGCCAGTATATAACTGCGCATCCTCACGTAACCATTGGTAACTCTAAAGTAAAAGAAGGTCTGCCAGTTGCTTCGGCAGCACCTTATGGTCAAAACTCTAGTCATAGATTCCAACAAACTTTTGATAGGAAAAGTAACCGTAGTTACGGTCAAAATTATGGAAATCAATTTCAGGGTGATTCTTCTTCGAAGAATTGGAGACGAGCTGACAGTCCTCGTTACTTCCAACCTAATAATTTTAAGCATTTCAGAAGAGGATATGGTAACAGAGGCTTTTCCTCGCGTAGACCCCAAAACCAAACAAATAGATGTTCACATCAATGTGGACATGATAATAATCATGGAAACTGTAATTCGAAACAGGATAACAGTTATAATAGAGACAATAATAACTACAGAGATAATAACAACAGTGATAACTTCAGAGGTAATGGTAGTCGCGGTAGATCTCAATACAAAAAAAAAGAGATATCAGCAGGCTAACTCGGTTCAACAAGAATCTCAGGGAGCCTGTAATCAGGTTTCTGATAATAAAAACTCTGACGCTGTCACTTGTTCTTCTTTTGACTTTGGGAGAGCAAACAAGTGCCCCCAATGCATTACTTTGTTCGAACCAACTACAATATCGACTTTGAGTTGTGGTCACCCTCTCCCCGCTCTTCCTGCTTCGGTTGCACATGACGGGAGAGGTTCTCTAATCCTACATAAGGGTCTTGTTAATTATACTCCGGTCTCACTACTTTTCGATTCCGGATGCACCACTATTGGTGTTAGACAATCGCTTGTAGATCCATCCTGTGCGACAGAAAGGGTTATCAAATGTGTCACATTTGGCGGCACTCTAGAGAAATATCCTACTGCTGTAATTCACATTGCCACTCCTTTCATTACGGGAGATGTGCATGCCTGTCTCTTACCTAATCCTATTGCGGACCTTATTATTGGTCGTATACACGGAGTTAGGGAATGTACCCCACAGCAGATTGCTGCTTGGGAAGATGATAATATGCAAGCTACCAATGCAGTGGTTACAAGAGCACTGTCGCAAAATTGGTTTCAAGTCATTGCAAACGGGATCAGTTAGATTTATAAACCCGTCTACGAACGAACGACCGCTTTCAAAATGGCGGCGTATCAGCGAAATGTGTATCGGACAGAGGAAATCGCCAACGATAAATAAAAACAGAAGGGAATCCGTATGAAAAGGATTTTACATTTCAGTACAGGGAAGGATGGTGTATAACTGCATATAAGATGGAACGGTAGGAAGTTCTCATTTACGGAGATATATGCGTATTTCGGCTGCCCACAGTTACGCTAAAAGCATGTAAACCCACTTCTGTTCTAAATATTAAAATCAACAAATAACAGTTTGGGAAATTACATGGATAGGAAGATAGAGTTTTATCAGATGTATAAAACTAGATAAGATGGAACTATATGGATATTATATATGCCGAGAATGATAAAGGCAAAATTTCAGTCGGCGCACAGTTCGGCCGAAATCAATGTTCGGGAAGGATTTTTCAGGCTTAGGTTAAGCTGTGACGTCGGTACTCTCCGATACGTCCGCGCTATACGTATTTAAAGCGTATCGGTAAACTGAGCTACAGACAACGAAAGAGGGTTCAGACAGACTGGAGGCAGAGTTTCGCCACGACCCATGAATTGTGAGCGGATCGCCAGAAACATTTTTAAGTCCAGTATCTGAAGTCTGAGGGTAAGCGAAATTATGATAACTACCGTGTATAATATTTGTTATTTCAGGTTCATACAGAATTCACAAAATATGCCTGTATAATATTCATTGATATAACGTATTATTATTTTAATATGATTTATTCATGTGCATTATGGATGAGTGTTGCTTGTACAAAAAGTAATCACAAATAGCCCCACGGCCTAATGAAGTTATATTTATCATATTGCTTTATCGCTTACGAAGATAAAGGCAGTCCCATGGCAGAGATTGTCATAGGGAAATGAAGTGTTAGAAACTTCATCATGGAAGATCCCAGTTTACGAGGTTAAGGTGACTAGTCCCCTTCCTCGCTGCCTTTGCCTTCCCTAGTTCGAGCGCACAACTTTGTACCCATTTACAGCTGGTAAACTGGAGGGTTCTACAGCCAGTTTCAGTAGAAAGCAACCTGATCACATGGTCACTCACTTTATTTATTTTATGTATTAATTTTGGGTAGTTGCTAAGATAGCATCAGTATTTGAATTTGTACTTGAGATGATTTGGAAGGATCAAGTTATAGAATATGAAGGGATGTATAGGAGCGGAATAAACCAGATGATGTTTATTACTGATATGTTAATATTAATTCTATATCATTGAACTGATGTTACTTGCTATGACTGTATAACTTTGACACCTGATGACTGACTAGTCTGACTTATGTGCTAGTCAGTTACACTTAATTGAAATGTTAATATTAATGCTATATCACTGAAATGATGTCCTTACTTACTATGATTGTATAACGGTGACATCTGATGACTGACTGGTCTGACATCTGTGCTAGTCAACTACAAGTCTAGCCAGATACTAGCCAAGGCTGATATGTTGCAGGTTCCATGAAATAACTCAAACCAGACTGTCCAGTATCAGAAGCCGGTGTAGTTCATCCGAGGCAATCCCACCAAAGTGCAGGACCCCAAAGAGTGAACTTCAACTGGTCATTGGCATCCCTACTGTTGGGCCTACCAAGTCTGATATCAGCAAAGGACAGTTTCAGCAGTATCAAGTTGGAAAGATAAGTGTCCTGTTTGACACTGACCACCTATACATGTGAAACAGCCAATAGTTGAAAACAATAAGTAACCATACAGAAACTCAGTCAACTGATGACAGTTATCCTTAAATTCAAAGGACTAATAACAGTGATTTCAGTAACTTTATTATTTAAGATCTTGAAGTATAAACAGACCATAATAGTAATTGTGTGAATACTTTTATATATATGTATATGCTCTTTTCCAACTAGTAGAAATAGAATATTAGTGTAATTATTAAACTATTTTAACTGTACCTGAGGATTTATTCACTTCTTCCATTTGTGGTTTCAGTGAATGTTCATTTTACTTATCCCCTAGAATATAAGTAATCATAAGATAGTCATAGGGAGGAGACACCTTAATCATAAGATAGTCATAGGGAGGAGACACCTTAAATCCTGGTACTACTTCTTACCAACTGGGCCAGGGTTTTTACAGTCTGACTATTTTTATGATAACAATATACCAGTGCTTATTTCGAAGACTGGGGTATTACTTGTAAGGTCAGAACTCTTTACTGGCTTACTCTTACATAATAAATCATTTTAAATAACCTCCCGCTACAGTGGGGGCTCGTCCGGGATATATCTTTGATATTCCTGAGCCAACTTTCCATTTCTGCTGTGTAGAAAATTTTGTTTTGTAAATTTTGTTTGGAAAGAGTAACATAGTAGGAAATAATTATATTTTTAGGAGTACCATTGAGTACAGATAAAGAAAGCTGTTTCATATATGGTGAAGTCAGTTTAATTAACTTTAATTTTAACTAAGTTAATTATATTGTAGTAAATTAGTTGGAGTAAGATCGCTTGCCCTACTAGACTACAGATACATCATGGCTGACTTGGTCAAATTTAGGTCGGCTACACTGCAGGTGGGAAAAGAGCTTGGCATGGATGGTGACGCTCTGATCCGGTATGTCACGACGGAATGTGAAAAGTACACCGAGAGAGAAGCAAAGCAATTAGAAGCAGAGAGAGAAACAAAGAAATTAGAAGCGGAGAGAGAAGCCAAGAAATTAGAAGCGGAGAGAGAAGCCAAGAAATTAGAAGCAGAGAGAGAAGCCAAGAAATTAGAATTAGAAGTAGAGAGAGAAGCCAAGAAATTAGAATTAGAAGCAGAGAGAGAAGCCAACAAATTAGAATTAGAAGCAGAGAGAGAAGCCAAGAAATTAGAAGCGGAGAGAGAAGCCAAGAAATTAGAAGCTGAGAGAGAAGAAAGGAGGTTACAAGCAGAGAGAGACCATGAGCTGAAAATGAGACAGCTTGATCTTGAACTTCAGGCTGGGACTATCACCCATGGTAATAGCTCACCTCATTCTGCGAATAGCTCTTTTCAGAACACAGCAAATGGGGCCATGAACTTCCACCTAGATCCATTTGTTGAAAAGGAGGACGCAATTGAGTCGTACCTGGATAGGTATGAAAGGCTAGCCTCTACATATGGACTGGAAAAGGAAAAATGGAGTCTAAAGTTATCCCAGGGATTGAGAGGTATTGCATATGATGTGTTTCTGAAACTCCCCAAAGAAGATCAGGAAAATTATGAAATACTAAAGCAAGCCTTACTGATCCGGTATGAAAAGAACTCTGAGGCATATAGGAAGAAATTTAGAACTTCTAAACTTCTACCTGGAGAAACATATAACCAGTTCTCAGCTAGGCTAGAAACGTATTTGTTGAAATGGAGTAGTTTAGGTAAGTATCAGAAAACCTACGAGGATCTGAAAGAAATGGTTATGTTAGAGCAAGTGAAAGATTCCATGTCTCAAGAAATGAGGAAATTCCTTATGGAACAAGGAGCAGAGAGGCTGGAAGACATTTTGAAATGTGCAGAGAGATACCAAGCAGCTCAAGCTGAATTGGTAGGAACAAAAAGGAAGCAGGTAGAAGGATATAAGCCACCACCGCAGAGTACCCAGTTTGACCAAATGGATCAACCATACAGAAACAAGCAAAGATTTGATAATAAGGACAAGAACCCTCAGACTCAGGAAAATAAACCCTACAAACAGGGAGCTAAGTGGTGCAAATTTTGTAAGATGAGCAACCACAACACGGATGAATGTGGGAGGAAAAAACCCCTTCATCATGCTGCATGTCTACAGGTGAGGACTTCTGTTAGGAAGGAACTGACTGTGGGTCAGAATAGCCTCCATCACCCACCTACCCAGGAGATAGTGACTGTGAATGGCAAACAAGTCACAGGAATGTATGACACAGGTTTGTCCTATGACGCAGTCGTGTGTGCATCTCTGGTGTGCCCTGAACAAATCTCCACAGAAACAGTAGATATTCAAGGGCCACTAAAAGGAACATCACCCCTTACTTTACCCATAGCAAAGATTCAGGTCAGTTGTCGCTATGTGGAAGGGGAGATAAATGCAGCAGTGATAGATGATCCCTTTTACCCCCTACTGTTGGGGCGTAAATATGTTTTCTTGGGAGACCCTGTAAAACCTATGGTTATGGCAGAAACCCAGACCAGGTCTGACTCCAGGAACATAGAGAGGGACACCAACTTAAAATTTCATTCGACTGAAATGAAACGGGCTCAAGAAGCAGACAGCACATTGAAGCCTTGTTTTGGCAAATTGTCAAAGACACATAACACACCAAGGAAAGGACACTTCTATAGGGAACATGGACTCTTGTACAGGAAAGCTGGCAGAGGGACGAAAAGTCATGGTCAAATTGTTGTACCATCCACCTATAGGAATAAGGTTATAGGCTGGGGACACATATCAACTTTGTGTGAACACCTGGGTAATGGTGCCACAAAACAAAGAATAGCCACCCAGTTCTACTGGCCAGGTATTACGGAAGACATAAATCAGTATGTACATTCCTGTCCAGAGTGCACCTATGTAGATTCAGAAAGTCGACGGAAGAGTCTTCATCAAAAATCTACACGCAAACCAGCAATCAGGGGTACTCCCGAGATTTGCACGGGAGGGGAAAGGAAACATCCCACACAGGTTCAATTGCAGTCTGAACCCCATGCGCGGGAAAAAAGGAACAAATCACGTAGCGAAAATCAAACACCTACGGATTTGCGAGGGAAAACCACATCCAACTATCAACGAAAAGAGGGCGGTAAACTTCATGGGAAACCTACCGACCCGGTTTCACCAGCAGTAAGAGCCTGGATGAAAAGCCGAACAGGAAGGAGAGAGATAGTAAAGGATGAATATATTCTTGGAAAACAGAATGTGGGCGCAGATTTTCTTAGTCGTCATCCCACAGAGCTTGAGGAGGATAGAAGGAAGGAAAACTAACCTCGGAATGGTCGTTTTGCAATTGTCTTGTACCCAATAGTTAAGCTAGATATCATCCAGCTTAAAATATGGGGGAGCTATGTCGCAAAATTGGTTTCAAGTCATTGCAAACGGGATCAGTTAGATTTATAAACCCGTCTACGAACGAACGACCGCTTTCAAAATGGCGGCGTATCAGCCAAATGTGTATCGGACAGAGGAAATCGCCAACGATAAATAAAAACAGAAGGGAATCCGTATGAAAAGGATTTTACATTTCAGTACAGGGAAGGATGGTGTATAACTGCATATAAGATGGAACGGTAGGAAGTTCTCATTTACGGAGATATATGCGTATTTCGGCTGCCCACAGTTACGCTAAAAGCATGTAAACCCACTTCTGTTCTAAATATTAAAATCAACAAATAACAGTTTGGGAAATTACATGGATAGGAAGATAGAGTTTTATCAGATGTATAAAACTAGATAAGATGGAACTATATGGATATTATATATGCCGAGAATGATAAAGGCAAAATTTCAGTCGGCGCACAGTTCGGCCGAAATCAATGTTCGGGAAGGATTTTTCAGGCTTAGGTTTAAGCTGTGACGTCGGTACTCTCCGATACGTCCGCGCTATACGTATTTAAAGCGTATCGGTAAACTGAGCTACAGACAACGAAAGAGGGTTCAGACAGACTGGAGGCAGAGTTTCGCCACGACCCATGAATTGTGAGCGGATCGCCAGAAACATTTTTAAGTCCAGTATCTGAAGTCTGAGGGTAATCGAAATTATGATAACTACCGTGTATAATATTTGTTATTTCAGGTTCATACAGAATTCACAAAATATGCCTGTATAATATTCATTGATATAACGTATTATTATTTTAATATGATTTATTCATGTGCATTATGGATGAGTGTTGCTTGTACAAAAAGTAATCACAAATAGCCCCACGGCCTAATGAAGTTATATTTATCATATTGCTTATCGCTTACGAAGATAAAGGCAGTCCCATGGCAGAGATTGTCATAGGGAAATGAAGTGTTAGAAACTTCATCATGGAAGATCCCAGTTTACGAGGTTAAGGTGACTAGTCCCCTTCCTCGCTGCCTTTGCCTTCCCTAGTTCGAGCGCACAACTTTGTACCCATTTACAGCTGGTAAACTGGAGGGTTCTACAGCCAGTTTCAGTAGAAAGCAACCTGATCACATGGTCACTCACTTTATTTATTTTATGTATTAATTTTGGGTAGTTGCTAAGATAGCATCAGTATTTGAATTTGTACTTGATATGAATGATTTGGAAGGATCAAGTTATAGAATATGAAGGGATGTATAGGAGCGGAATAAACCAGATGATGTTTATTACTGATATGTTAATATTAATTCTATATCATTGAACTGATGTTACTTGCTATGACTGTATAACTTTGACACCTGATGACTGACTAGTCTGACTTATGTGCTAGTCAGTTACACTTAATTGAAATGTTAATATTAATGCTATATCACTGAAATGATGTCCTTACTTACTATGATTGTATAACGGTGACATCTGATGACTGACTGGTCTGACATCTGTGCTAGTCAACTACAAGTCTAGCCAGATACTAGCCAAGGCTGATATGTTGCAGGTTCCATGAAATAACTCAAACCAGACTGTCCAGTATCAGAAGCCGGTGTAGTTCATCCGAGGCAATCCCACCAAAGTGCAGGACCCCAAAGAGTGAACTTCAACTGGTCATTGGCATCCCTACTGTTGGGCCTACCAAGTCTGATATCAGCAAAGGACAGTTTCAGCAGTATCAAGTTGGAAAGATAAGTGTCCTGTTTGACACTGACCACCTATACATGTGAAACAGCCAATAGTTGAAAACAATAAGTAACCATACAGAAACTCAGTCAACTGATGACAGTTATCCTTAAATTCAAAGGACTAATAACAGTGATTTCAGTAACTTTATTATTTAAGATCTGGAAGTATAAACAGACCATAATAGTAATTGTGTGAATACTTTTATATATATGTATATGCTCTTTTCCAACTAGTAGAAATAGAATATTAGTGTAATTATTAAACTATTTTAACTGTACCTGAGGATTTATTCACTTCTTCCATTTGTGGTTTCAGTGAATGTTCATTTTACTTATCCCCTAGAATATAAGTAATCATAAGATAGTCATAGGGAGGAGACACCTTAAATCCTGGTACTACTTCTTACCAACTGGGCCAGGGTTTTTACAGTCTGACTATTTTTATGATAACAATATACCAGTGCTTATTTCGAAGACTGGGGTATTACTTGTAAGGTCAGAACTCTTTACTGGCTTACTCTTACATAATAAATCATTTTAAATAACCTCCCGCTACAAGCACAAGCTCTACAAACACCACAAACTTCGTTGGATAATAATAATGAAGTTCATAGCCAAGATAGTACCTTGGTTATTTCTCGTGACTCGTTCACAAAATTACAAGAAGAAGATCCTACGCTAAAAAAATTCTTCATTCTTGCGAAGAAAGGTGATCCAAATAAGGATACACAAAGAAAATCTTGGATAGAAATGAAAAACGGCGTACTTGTACGTATGGTACAAGACTCGGCTACGTCAGCACATTCGCAAATTCTTGTTCCCAAGAGTATGAGAGTGCAAATATTGCAACATGCTCATGACTCGCAATGTGCTGGACACATGGGATTTTCCCGTACAAAGTCGAGAGTCCTTGCGGCTTTCTTTTGGCCCTTTGTTAACAAGGACATTCGTATATACTGCCGATCATGTCAGGTATGTCAGGAGGTCAAATCTAGAGGACCACGACATGCTGCGCCTATCCAGGCTGCTGACATCCCTATTCGGCCATTTCAGAAAATGGCCATAGATATTATTGGCCCTTTTAAGATAAAGTCGGCCAGAGGACATCAGTTTATCCTTACATGTGTCGATATGTGCACACGTTGGCCAGAGGCTATCCCTCTAAAGAGCATATCTACTACAGATATCGCAGATGCTCTTTGGCTGATATTTTCTCGCTTGGGGTTCCCCAGAGAAATACTGTCAGACCATGGCACTCAACTCATATCTGATACTATGTCTCAAGTAATGTCTACCTTACACATTAAAAGATCTCTCAGTAGCATCTATCATCCTATGTCTAATGGGTTAGTTGAGCGTCTGAATAGAACGCTCAAGACTTTACTTGGTAAGATAACTGAAGATCATCCTCAAGATTGGGACAGGGTTTTACCCGCGGCTCTCTTTGCCTATAGAGAGGTCCCAAATGAGCACACAGGATTTTCTCCCTTTGAACTTGTCTTCGGCGCGCGTCCGCGCGGCCCTATGTCTTTATTACACGATCTCATCACTGCCAATGATATTAGTGATGACACTCAATCTTCATATGAGTATGTCATTGCTCTTAGGCAAAAGATCATTGAGGCATGCAAACTAGCGACTGCTTCGTCAGAAATTGCTAAAGAAAAAGCAAGGCAGTTTGCTAACAAGAACAGATGTCTACGACAACTTTGTCCAGGTGACAAAGCATTCGTCCTACTCCCCAGTAGGGAAAATAGACTTCTGATTGCATGGAAAGGTCCATATGCAATAGTCTCACGAATTTCCGATGTTGACTATGTGGTCGATATAGATGGAAAGCATAAGACTTTCCATATCAACATGCTGACGGAATTTCATGAGCGTCCAGACTATTTGCTGCCTATTTTTCAGGCAACGGACGAATCTTCCGTACCTCATGGTCATTACTCATCCCTGTCTGTCATACAGGATGAGGAATCTGTTTTTTCTGATGTCGATCTTCCTCTTCCAGTGGTTCCACTACATTCTATGGAATCTTGGAAAGATGTCTCAATTTCTCCTAATCTTTCTGTTGATGAATGTCGTCAAGTCTCGTCGATGTTACAGACATTTAAGGATGTTATAACCGACATCCCTGGTCACACGCAGGTCATAGAACATGACATAATTCTTACCGACAATAATCCTATTAGGGTTAGGCCGTATCCTATCCCTATACACTTTCAGTCTCAAGTGGAAAAGGAATTGGATGAAATGATCCAATTAAACATAATTGAACCATCGACTTCTCCATATTCTTCTTCCATGGTTATTGTTCGGAAGAAAGATAAGAACATACGAATTTGCGTTCATTATCGCAAATTAAATCAAGTCACAAAGTTCGATGCTGAACCTATGCCTTTACTAGAAGATCTACTTATTAGACTTTCTAATTCTAGATTCTTCACTAAACTTGACTTGTCAAAAGGTTATTGGCAAGTTCCTTTAGCAGATCATGCCAAACCTCTGACTGCTTTCTCTACACCTAGGGGTTTATTTCAATGGAATGTAATGCCCTTTGGTCTTATGAACGCCCCTGCTACTTTCGTTCGCATGATGCGTCGAATTCTTTCTCATCGTTCAGATGTCATCGCATACTTAGATGATATCTGTCTCTTCAGTGATTTTTGGGAAGATCACTATCTGGGTTTATATGACCTACTGTCTACTCTACGTGAATATAATCTGACAGCAAAACCTTCTAAAGCTTATATTGGTTTTGGTGAAATTTCTTTCTTGGGTCATCGTGTTGGTCATGGTCTCTTGAAGACAGAAGACCATAATACTTCAAAAATATTGAACATCTCTGTACCTAAGACGAAGAAACAAGTCCGGAGTCTCTTGGGGTTAATTCAATTCTATGGGAGATTTATTCCGAATCTATCTTCGATAATGGCACCTCTGTCAACGTTGTTGAAGAAAGGGTCGCCTAATCTGATTCGTTGGTCTCAGTAATGTCAATCTTCCTTAGACCAGATTAAAAGTATATTTTCTTCTCCTCCCATCCTAAGATTACCTACTCTTGATAGAACTTTTGTTCTTCGAAGTGATGCTTCATCCACTGGGATCGGAGCAGCACTTATGCAGGAATATGCTGAAACTCTGCATCCTGTCATGTACATTTCTAGAAAACTAAATGCGGCAGAGAGGAACTACTCGGTTTTAGACCGTGAATTGTTGGCTATGGTTTGGTCTATTCTCAAACTACAAAGATTCCTCCTGGGCGCACATTTCATTCTAGAAACTGATCAGAAAGCTCTTACAGCTATTCAGACTAAGAACTTGAAGAGTTCGAGATCCACTCGATATGCTAATGCTCTTCAACCTTTTCACTTCACGGTACGAGCTATCCGTGGGTCGGATAATGTGATGGCTGACATTCTGTCTAGATGCCCACATGATTCCAACTTATACTTCTGTTCTATTTCTAGATATACGACAGAGCCATAACACACCTATATTACTACAATACATTAGCACATCTGTCTTCACTTTAGGTGAACACATACTATTGTGCTTTGTTATCATCTTCTTCTGTTCCCATCTTTAATATAAGAAGAAGACTGAGTAGTTAATATAAGGGCCGAAAGTTCACTCGGTCACAATTATTAATAATAATGTATTGTATAGTATGAAACATAATGGCTATTAAATAGAATTATATTGGTTGTTTTTTCTCAGCATGTTATTGTTGATCAGAGAAGCTACCTTTCTGTTGTCAAACATGGAGAGTTCCACATTGTACACTTTCCTTGGAACGACAGGAGATGTGTCCTGGATCGTCATTTATGTTTAATTTCATTATGTAATGGTATTAATTAAACATTTAGATAATGTACTATTTAACATTTTCTATCAGATGTGTACATCCATTCTAAGCGGTATTAGAGTATGACACTGCTATTTGATTATAATGATATGAACTTGCATTTATATTGTATTTTCATGCAAGCGTAATGTGTGTTGATGGCACCTCCCCGATATATATATTTTTTGAATAAGATTTTTTATCTGTTGAGAAATATTCTCACCAGACACTTTATGTGTCAATGTAGCCTCATATTAGGCAGTGCAATTAGTTATCCCCGCATAATTCGTGCGTTGTTAAACCGCTTTTGGTTTTACTCTTGGATATTTAAAAAAAAAAAAAATGTTGCACATTTTTTTTTTTTATCGGGAGGTGGCGGTAATGTTGCGCTAAACTTGTCGCAACTTATTCTGACCATGCATTTTGACTATAGTTAATTTTTTAAAGCCTGGGAAGTAACTCATGGAATTGTAGTCACTTCTATTTCTACAGCCGTCTAATCTTGATAGCTGTCGTCAAGAAGTTGTCTTATCTTGATAGCTAGGGTTGTTGATAGTTGTGTGAACGATTTTGAGTCATGTCCATATATGGAGCGCTCAGATCGCCAGTTCTTTGAAAACAGTTGGCAATCGCAATGTTTCAAGATTCATTTCCTTTTAAGGTTCGAGTCTTCAGTCGAACATCGTAGAACATTCTTCGTTTCGTAAGTTTAGCTGAGTTGTATTCGATTCGCGTGTTCTGCGCATGTCTCTGTTTGTGGCATTGTTTAAAATGATTTCCGCCCAGGTCAGTCTGAGCAGAGATGCTGGTAAGGCGAGACATAGCGATGTGCTAGTCTTCGCTTAGTTTATTCAGGAAGGAGTCCTCATCATTGTTGTTCCTTTTTTGAGATGATATATCTCTATGTTATTTCAAATGCCTGGAGGCATATGTGATTTATGTGATTTAATTCCTGATGACAGGTAACTGAATCCTTTTTCGCTGAGTAACTTTATCGCCATCTTGTGATGTTGACTTTTGCTTAGCCTGCCTTATTATAAAGTCTGTGATATGACAAGTTTGCTCAGCTCACGATCCACTTATATTGTCACGCATCGATTGATGCCTGTCCTACGGACTATTTGCTTCCTGACCTTTATTGATGGATCTAGGTTTGATACCTTTGCTGTATAAGGAACATAGAGGACGATAATGTGACGCTCAAAAGACATGCCTGTCTTGTTGAGGTCAAAAATAGGAGACCAGATTTAATCTCCCAGTTGATATCTACTAGCTCTTATGGAAAGGGGAAGTTTACTACCTGACTACATGTCCAGCTGATTCCGATATCCTAAAAGGCATATAATGTACATTATTATGATGCTGTCTGCTGTGCCTGTTGAATTGACTACATATGTAATAATGACTGTTTGATCGTACCTATGATGTACCGGCTTGTTTATGTCTACACACTTCGTCATTGTGGCGTCTATAATAAATTATACAAAAACCGTCACTAGCTGTTGCAAGCATCATTGACTTTTCACATCGTGAGTTAACGTGACGTCCTTGTGTGGATTGCCTTGCTTGTAATGCTCACTGTTTGAATACACATCTGCATCCTACACAAACCAGACCACAGATACCATACTATGTCTTCATCGCCTTCAACAATTATGGCGTACAACAAAAAGACATACAACATTTGGTGACTCAAAAAACTCAGTGATAGAAATGTAGAGAGTAAATAGTTGCTTCACAGAGTGCTGGAGGAGATTAAAGACAGACTTATTTACGACAAATCGTTTCTCTCAATCTACTCTTCAGGCTCTCCTGGTCAAACAATTATTTGCCAGTTTCCAGACACACACCTGCTCTCACACCGAGTTGGTGCTTCACACACACAGACGACGTGGATACAACTATCTTAAACAAATGGGGGAAATCTTGGGCTTTGGGTAGTCCAACACCGTAACAATTAAGTTTATGTTGTTTATTAACTCTTTCAGTCCCAAGCAAAAAAGTTGGTTTGGCCCAAGCAAAAATGGCCACCCCGGTGCTTTTTTAAATAAATATCTCAAAACAGAAAAACGTTCACTCTTAAACACATGTGGTATTTAAAAGAATGTACTTGCAGTCGGAAATGACGTTTTGGGTGGTTTGTGGGTAGTTATAATTAGAAACAGTCTCAAACAGAGGCACATATACTAAACGCTTTATAAAGTTGATTGGGCCAAGCGCGTCTAACCCCTGATGATATATAAAGTCGATTGGGACTTAAAGAGTTAAAGTTAAAAAAACAATCACTACAATAATCATGTGTTTACAGCAAGAATTATCAAAATTACAGAAAAATGCAAATAACAAGGTAGGGAGGGGGTGAAGAAGATTGATATCTACTAAGCCCGTCCCGCTTATTAGACAAAGATAAACCCAGTCCAAAGATAGATAGTTATCAGGAACATAGGTACGTTAACATAACAGTGAAGTTAATTACTCTGAAAGAGGTTTTTCAAAATTAGGTATGGGTGGTAGAAAGAATCCTGTTCTTCCCAATTGTTCTTCCCTTTACTAAGCAAATGAAAAGGAGGGGTTTTTAAACAGAGTTAACAAATTATCAACTATCCCACTTAAAGGAGGGGTTTTTAAACAGAGATAACAAATTATCAACTATCCCACTTAAAGGGAATTTTACCATAGTCACTGAAGGTGTCTTGCTGCCTTATTTTAAATTGTAAACATAATTACCCTGCCCCATCCACTACCTTACCCATCGAGGCGCTGTCGCTACCTCAGTTACTAAGGTGTTTTGCTACTTTATAGTTCCTTAGTTTCTGTCTCAAGATCCCTAGCGTATTGTTACTTTGGCTGCTCGGATTTGTAGAAGTGTAATGCGTTATTCTTGACATGTTACTGTATGCAGGGTATACAGAAAATTATATTACCAGGTAAGCAAGTCAACAAAATGGTTACAAAAAAAGATTAAATTTCCTGTCATTCATACACGCGCGTGAGGATCCACACTCATATATTCACACACTTACCGATTACAGCATCAGACACTCCAATAGAATTATATAAACAGCAATTACACGCTTGACACATGAAAAGGTCTGGTACTTTACTTCCGTGTCCCGCTCCAGATGTTGCGAGGTTTGCTGATAGCAACTATTCTCACTTATCGCCGGACTTGAAGCCTAAGAGTTATTGTGTTTTATTATATAAAAGGAGTCTATGGGATGGCATTGACACAGTTCGACACAAGGGTGAAAATGAAGTGGTCTCTTTAATCTTCCGCTATGGTAAAATTCCTTCAATGCGTGATGATAGTAACTGACCGGTAAGTTTATTAATCCAGTGAGGAAAAACTTAAGCCGTCACAGTTCAGGAAAATATGTACTCTCTCACAGTAGGGCAGTAAATCAAGTATCGCTACTGGCACGGTTCAACTTCCAGTTTATCTTACAGATTTGTAATGTTAATATGATGATTATTCTTTAAATAGTCTTGGGTAGGCTTTCTTTCATGAAATTATGATAGCTAGGTCGCATCGAACCGCCACAAGATTAACTTTAAAAAATGTTTCATCAATATGTCTGGAAGTTCTTAAGAGGATTTCTTTATTGCTGGGATTGCAAAGGTTACGATCACTCTGAATGAAAGAAAAAGACATGTAATATACCGAAAAATCAAATAACATTCTAAAGCGCGATGAATTTCCCGTTAAGACTATTCATAGATATATATATTCGCGTATTTAATTATGTATTTAATAAAACACTGCGCGAGTTCTAATGGTTAAACCACACATCTATAAATATAGGACTTAACTAAATTTATTAATTATAGATTCCTTCGCATCTTTAAAAGTTAATTTAAGCATTACAGCCTCTATTATCTTTTGGAAATAATATAGCAGATATATCATTACATTTATAACTGGAACTATTGAGATGGTTTTATTTAATAGATTTAAATTAACACAAAATCCAGTGAAATGGAATGAATGAACTAGACCACTGATCACTTTACACAATATATATTTTACCGTTTTGCACAGAAATAGAATTCACTGCAAATATATATAAAAATCCAGGGGAAAATCTATAACAAGATTTCAAATATAGCTAGTGCTTCTGTCAAGGTCTGGTCAACGAGTGATAAAGTGTATTTCTACGTGGTCTGTATATATCTAACTCAAATGCAAGATGAGTGGCACATGAGAATTTCTGACACCTTTTTAGATCTCAGGACACTTTTGGGATTCTGACCGCCAGACTAAAGAGAGATGCCGCCCCTGGTCTTCGTATCTCCGTTCGCTGCTGCGATCGGTTCTGTGTTTAACACCGAGATGCGAAATACCTGTAGGAACTTGCGTCGCTCGTTTCAGGGACCACTACTGTCTTTGATCGTGGCGCTAGTCTTTCCTGAAATCCCCAGTCTGTGTCTTTGATCGTGGTCGCTGCTATCTGTTTGATTCTGGCGCCGCCCCCTCTGGGCCAAGGTAATGAAAATACTGCATATGATTGCTCAAGAGATGACCATGGGCGTGATTTAATCTCTCCTTAAATCAATGCGATGACCAGAATGAACGGTAGATAAACTGTCCACATATTAATCAGCAAACGTGTTTGCCCTCTGTGTGGAACGGTTGTATAGCTAATGAGTCCAGGTGAAAAGAAAAATCCCGTTTGACGAAAAGTTACAATATTCGGGGGCACTGATGTTATCCAAAGGGGTCGTTACGAAGGGTCGTACCATATCATCCAACACTTCAGGGTCAATGAGTTCGTCTGTCACAGTGTTTGCCTGAGGGTTTTATCCTGCAATCAACCTGAAGTATCTGATTTTCCTTTACTCGCTTTGGACTCTGCGGTGCAAGTGCTCGTTGGATCATTGCAGACAGCCACCATTGTTTAACTGCCTGGCAATTCACTGAAGTGTTCGACCACGGCAGGAGAGTGTGGGATTTTCTAATTTAAGAGATAAGTGGCCTTATCTTGCCACTGATCAGCGTTTTCAACTAAAAGCTAGCACTACTCAAAAACTATAAATATATTAATAAACATTATAGTGAAGGATGAATATAAGGACATTATGAAACCCATAGAAATAATCCTTCAAGAAAAGTATAAAGCTCACCAGATTGCACAAAGAAATACGCAGAAGGCATTTCACAAGAAACAGAAACAACATGATAAATCAGCCAAACAACTTATATTCACACTCAAACTTACTCCCGCGGTGAAAAATCGTCAGCTGATACCTATCACACCCCCAGTTCAGGCAGTTCCAGTTGGAATACCAGCGACGGACAAACACTGCTATACCACAAGAACAAGATTGCTCGTTCAGAACAATCAGATCCTGAAGAAACTATACCCAAGCAGATTGTTGAACCATATACCAGCAATCTTTATGAAGACGAAACGCAACAAGAAATGAGAAACTACAGTGTCAACCCCGGCACAGCTTTGTCAGACCCCAACGAACAGAATGACAGAGAAATGGTAGAATTATACGAACAAGAAACAGACATTGATACAGCTAGTTCTATTGAAACCAGTGATGCGGATAGTACATTATTTGTACCAGTCAGCTCCAGCGTCAAACGCGCCTACAAAACAGAATCTGATGACTCAATCCCTAGCAACAAAATTCCGCGTATACAGCACAACTATATCAGACGAAAGATTCTGAAGAAACGCTATCATGTTCCAAAACCAAGCCGAGAAGCAATAGCCTCAGCTCTACTAGTTAAAAACAACAGTGTGCAAATTACGCCCACTGAAAACGGTGTTAACGTACCACAGACCCAAGTCAGAAGAAAAATCAAGGCGAAACATATACCTGCCTCAAAACTAACAGACGTTCCAGCCATACAAACCCCTACCACAGTGAAACCATCACCGCAATCAAAAGATGTTAAGCCATCACCGCATTCGCCAATGTCCTCAGAGCCCCAACAATCAGCAAATGCAGTGTCACCCACAGTTACTCAGTATGATTCTCGCCTAAGCAGTCGGGAAATTGCAATGCTCGAGGCGATGGAAAAATTCAAAGACCTCGCAAAGCTATTCTGAAAACACGCCCCTCAAGTCTTCAATGTACATGCCATCCCATGTACGGTCAACGCATATGTGAAAAAACCTTTTTAACAATGTACTAACTTTCACATGTACTTTCGTTTCAGACTATGTTCAGATTGACAGTTATAGATGACTTTATGCCAGAAAGTTTTTTCCCAGCCATACCACTACTGATGCCAGAGGAAAATCAAGACCAGCCCACGGAGGATTTTCTTTAGATAGTATAGTTTTGTGAAATAAAAATGACAAAACAATTGATAACACACGGTGTTACGAGTTTACAGACATTATTTAGTTACAGACATTTTCTAAATATTTAGAATGTTATACAACCTTACCTATAACACATGTGTCACACTATTCTGTTGTAACATGGATCTACACTTTTGTAACTGATCATATTCCACGCTTCATTCACCAGACTTCTTGTCCTTGCAGATCCAGAGTTTTGTACTTTCGCATCTTAGTGCATTTTCATGCAGACACTTTACACCAGTAGTTTTTCTTACCCCATACTAATATTTCTTTGATCTAAATTATGCTAAACTCCTTTATTCTATCACCTTGACCAATTATACTGTTCCTACTATGACATCTCTTAACAGCATAAAATTCATGTCCAAAACTAGTATTGCATGTTATGCTATTTTTCTCCACAGGATTATTTATTTTTCAAATGTATATTATTATTTTAGACCCAGATGTATATTAGTACAGTCAAGAATTTTAAACATTCTCCTAAAGAGATTCCATATCCCAACCTTGACTCTCTATAATAAGATTTTCTTCACTCCACTGTTACTCATCTTTGACTTACTATTTTTCCTTTCCACTATATTGAGACGACATTCTAGACTTGTGATTTTTTTCAATCCCAATCATATTCATTCCTTGGAATTACAATCATGTTGTAATCAGGAGATCCTTGATGTACCCTTTCCTCGCCACTTATTGACAACAGATACTGCTACAACATTCATTCTATTCTAACCTAAACTATTACTTACAGCCCTATAGGTTAGGATTTACTATTAGGAATATTGATAGTATATCTGGTGTTTAGTGAATTGATTTTTATCATTCTTTAGTACTTGTGATACAAACAGAAAAGAAATCACAAGAAAAGAAAAGAAATCACAAGAAAAGAAAAGATATCACAAGAAAACATAAAAGAAAAAATGAAAAGAAAAGTGAAAAGAAGAGAGAAAATATGCAAAACAGAAAAGAAATGGAAAAGAGAAATGAAAAAAAGAAATGAAAAAGAAAAAAATGAAAAGAGACAAAACATAACAGAAAAATGAGAAGAGAAAAACAATTGAAAATTTTTTTTATAAGATATATTATGTTTATATGCCACCCTCACACATTTTGATGATGATAAGCCAATATTGTAAAACATTGACTGCCCTGAGGTTAGCAGCCGACATGAAGGAAAAAGAGAAAAATAAATCACCATTTCAGAGTGAGAAATTAGTTTTTACTCCTACTGCCCATTACCAGTCATACCCCACCAGCATGATCTCTGATACTCCAGCAGTATTTTGTTGATACTGCCTATCACAAGTACCCCAATGACATTTGCGCATGCTGATTTTCTGCAAATGAAGAATCCCTTGAGAGCATTAGTATATGCTAACCCCAGATTGAACAAATTGCACCTATTTGTTGATGATGCCTTTGCCCATGTTAAAGAAATAGCATTTGCACATGCTGACCTAGCAAATGAAATACCCCTTTACAGCATTTGTATATGCTGAACCCACATTGAATACCCCATTACCGGATGATAACCACTAATGACACATGAGATGAAGAAGCAACTGTTTATGTATGATGAAGATGCAATTTCCTATTAAGGTGAAACTTTATGTCATGTTGTCACAGCTGACGTTTGGTTGTAATGTCGTTACACAAATGCCCCACAGTACTGTCCACTAATAAATACAATTGTAGTCTTTCGTAGTTACGAAATAGACGAGAAAAATACTTGGAAATTTTTATGGATTTCCACGGACATAGATCAAAGCAAGAGACAAATGATTGCCATTAAAGGAACCATAAGATTATGGATTACCAATGAATACGAGATACATATGGAATATGAACATTCTATGAGAACCACAAATATACAAAAAAAAAAAGGGCATATGAATAAAATAGTTGCATAATTACCGCATTCAGCAGAAAATAAATGATAAGATTACCTCCGTATAGGAGAAGACATTTCCTTGATGTTTACATATGCTGTGTATTATAACCATTGTCATAATAAGGTGGATAGCAAATGATAATTGCTTGCTGATATTTATATAGAAACGGTTGTTATAATTTGACTGAATAATCATAGAGCCAAATATGACTGATACATTTTGACGGCGATTGGATCACTAAAAATGATACATGGATGGAATTCAATGTTGCCCATAGGATACATGGATTGAAAATAATGATGTTACCCCACGAACAAATGG
This sequence comes from Oreohelix idahoensis, assembly GCA_024509875.1. Lineage (NCBI taxonomy): Eukaryota > Metazoa > Mollusca > Gastropoda > Stylommatophora > Oreohelicidae > Oreohelix > Oreohelix idahoensis. The sequence continues at coordinate 137,071 of JAMPIV010003735.1, read as the reverse complement.
GTAATGGATCAACACAGTGGATATATATAAAAGAAAAAGAATACCTGGATTTGAAATACATGAAGACGAGTCATGGATATATAAAAATATATATATATATATATATATATATATATATATATATATATATATATATATATATATATATATATATATATATATATATATATATATATATATATATATATATATATATATGTATATATATTCCCTCATGCCCCACACCTGCAAATAACTTAGAAAATTTAAATAGGTTACCCATCTGGCTGTAGTCAGCAGATGTAATAAACACCGCAGAACTCTGACAAACGCTCGACCTGCGAAGGCAGAGTTGGTGTTGATATACTGAATATATGTACAAAACTATTTTATCTCATGTTGTCATAAAATTGGAAAAATGTTTTTGATGTTTACAAAAATGATTATTGTTTAACTAATGTTGTAGAAGGCATTGCTAAGTATCGTACATAAGGAACCATTAAGGAGGAATTTCTAGAAATAACAGGACCACTAGAAAGGATTAAATAAACGATCTAGAGCACCATAACTGACAAATTGGAGGAAAAATGAAGTAATATAGAACCTAATGTACAGAGTCCATGATGCTTTGAAAATTTTTTCATTGTATTTCACATGTTGGTAAAATGTTGTAAACATATTGTTTTAATGCTTACTGATTAGTTGATGTTGGATAATGACTAACTGATAGTTCAAGAAAGACCTTTGAAAAAAATATATACTTCAAGGAAGATTGTTTTGACAGAGGATAAAGAAAATAAATCTATCAGTGATTGGACATAACCAAACTCTTAATAACAGGATCACTACTAAACGCATAATTTATATGGATACCTGGCGAAGTGTTGGATACCTTGGAAAAAATAGCTACACATATCACTTAGAGAAAACCCAAGACAGAAAAAAAAAATTCAGAGATAAATAAATAGGAACAAGTCATGAGATTTTTCAATCATTTTATTGTGTACATTATAATTGGTTATCAAAATAAATTGTTTGCAAATGTTTATATTCATGTCTGCCATAGTTTCCCATGTGCCATAATGTGTAAGCGAAAACGTGATGAATCACTACGGATGAATTACTGATTTGTACAATTGGATCGTCATTACAAGGATAATGTGGATATTTGGAATACTTTATACTGGAATATAATTGGAATGCATAATCAGTAAATAAGTAGGCCCAAAACTTATTGGAAAACCAAGATTGAAAATAACATAAGATTCTTCTGAACTACTTGGAGTCTTATGATAGGGAGCATACAATAAGAACGAAGAATATATAACATGCTTCACCCACCATGCCTAATAGAATGATTTCAACTATGTAATGACATTGAGTTAGGACAAGGAGATATATTATTGCTCATATTTCCCAGTGTTGCCACTCGTCAAAATTTTTTTTGTTGACAATCTATTGTATTAGAAGAAGGTTAGGAATATTTTGTTGGTCAGTGTTGCCAATTAGAAAATTTGGTGAAAAATATTATGATGTGATGAATAAGTTACACTTTTTGAAGTTGATGTCCACTACTAGTTTTTTTTACATAGCAGACGACCTCATATAGACATAGGACCCCAGTATAGAAATTAAATTAAATTTTTTGGAAACATTTTTCGACTTAGAAAATTTTTCCAAAAAAAAATAAAAAAAATTTTGGGATAGTTTTGGATATTGATAGTATACAAATGTCTCCCTACGGGATACATTTGCAGGGCCCCGGGATCTGTATGTAGCCGTGTATACCGTGCTTTATTCAGAAAACAGACTATACTCTAACAAGACGGAAGAAGCACAGACCACCCCATAATTTTATATTTTATGAGAAACAGAAAATAATAAATTATAGTGTCACATATTTAGGGCAGAGTCGCTTCTACACGCCATTTCTAATAGTTGGGTGATTTCCCCTGACCAATACGATAGCTCAGATTTACCCCGGGGAATATAGAACAACGACGCCATCTGGCAGTTAGAATGAAGGAGCGAAACTGAAGAGGACGTCTCTGGTCCAGCTCTACATATTCCTTAGTTTGAGGAAATCAACTTCAACATTTATTATAAAATGTGTATTTCAGGACATTGAGTGGTTTTATATTCCTTACTTGCGTAAGTAGTGACTATCATTCAACGTATATTTTAACTAGAGCTTCCAACTCTGGTTGCAGCAGAAATAGGTTCGAGGATTGAGTCAATTTGCAAAACTAGTCTTACACCTCAAACCATGCTGAACAGAAAATACCCTTGTGTTGGAAAATATTTAACTCAAGAAATACCTATGATGATAAAGAAATCAAGGATTAATCTGAAGGGATGAGAATATGTCGTCGAACGTAAAATAAAACGTTAAACTAAAGGAAGGAACACGGTGGAAAGAAAAAGTTCGCCATATTTGACAAATTGAGTAGGCCTATGAGATAAAGATGCAAAAGGGATTTTTGCATCGATGAAAGCATCTGATGATATGTTAGAACTTTATTTGTTATTATTATTGTAAAAATGTTCTGAATTCCTGACTTTTGTTGAAATTTGACTTCATGCTGAAAGATATTAAAAGATTTGCATGAAATAGAACGCTGTTGAAAAGGTGAATTTCTACAGTTTGAGATTAAGCTAAGAAATCTATCCATCTCAATTAAATTTGCTACATCAACACCTAAGAGAAGAAAATCGAACCTGGTGACCCAATCTTACAAAGGAGAGGAAATTATATCTCTAGCGGTCAAGGCTAGTTAACCAAACCTACTCTCTATAAAGTAAACTGAAAACCCTGCATACCCCGGCACTGCCACACTATCTTCAGTCAAAATCAGTGACATTTTTAGTGAATTAAAAGTATTCTTCAGTGTAGAAGACAATAGAGACTTTAGTACTAGATTTTATTTTGATAATTAAAGTTTATATGGTTATTTATTTTATGTAATGTAAATACCTTTGACTTTTCCTAACCGAAAAGAGAACCGGTTTAGGTTTATTAAATTGTAAATATGTACTAGCAGACTGGTTGAGATTATTAACATTAAAGTTCAAGTTTTGTTGGATACATATTTTAGATTGAGAGATTAACTATATTAAATACCCCTAGATCAACTTGTCAACATAAACAACACATAATACCAAAGAAGAATCTTCGAAAGGGGCAAATAGATTTTCAGGACATAGCCTTTCAACACCCTGAGGTCTATACAGCTGGATTCTAACCTTTGATGTCAATACACCCTATTTCTTTTCAGAAAAAGGGGTATTTCTTGTAAGACCAGTCTCTTACCTGGCACTATCCTGGTATCATCTGATACATCTTTTTGTCCAGGATATCTTACATTTTTATAACATCTCAAACATTTCGTGACAACATGTTACCTTAATTACTGAGATTTTTCGAATCGTTAGCACGTCACCCTTGATATGTTACCTTAGTAACTGAGATTCTTCGAATCGTTAGACGTCACTCTTCACATGTTACCTTGGTAACTGGGATTCTTCGAATCGTTAGCACGCCACCCTTGACATGTTACCATAGTAAATGAGATTCTTCGAATAGTTAGCACGTCACCCTTGACATGTTACCTTAGTAACTGAGATTCTTCGAATCGTTAGCATGTCACCCTTGACATATTACCTTAGTAACTGGGATTCTTCGAATCGTTAGCGCGTCATCCTTGACATGTTACGTTAATTAATGGGATTCGTCGAGTCGTTAGCCCGTCACCCTTGACATGTTACCTTAGTTACTGGAATTCTTCGAATCGTTAGCACATCACACTTTACATGTTAACTTAGTAACTAGGATTCTTCGAGTCGTTAGCACGTCACCCTTGCATGTTACCTTAGTTACTGGGATTCTTCGAATCGTTAGCACGTCACCCTTGACATGTTACCTTAGTTACTGGGATTCTTCGAATCGTTAGCACGTCACCCTTGATATGTTACCTTAGTTACCGAGTGTAGTTCGTGCGTGTGCTTGACCCTTGATATGAAACAGTAGACACTGCGATTCATAGACGCATTATTACGTACTCATGACATAACTAGTTTGCTGGTAGTATTCGCGATTTTCAGTTTAGAATGCTTTATTTGTTTTTCTTCTCTCTTCTCCTGTCTGGTTGTGCTGTTTGTCTTTCGATTGCCGATAATTTACCTGTCAAAACAACCGGTTTGTCGCATTAAAGCTGCGTTCGCGCGAGCACACTTGTCGGTTACTAGACTTTTGGATCTTCATCACCAGGCTCTTCAGATTTCTGAGCGAACGTGTAGACCTACACGGAAATGTCAACTAGAAAATGTCAGAATATTTAAAGAGTCGTTTTCACGTGTGTTGTGGTGTGTGTGTGTAAATTTTGTCTTTTTATATGCACATTTACGTCACTGTCGCATGGCACATGTGTGTTGTTTACAGTCTGTCTTAGATGTCATTGAAAAAACAAATCAGGTTTTTATATAATGTTTTTGTTTGTCTTCTTCTCTTCTTTCTTCTCTAAGGCGAGAGATTACACGCTAACTGAGGGAGGTCATTATTAAAATCGTTAAAAGAAATTACGATAGTTTGGCTATATCTGGAGAATGGGAGAAGATCGGCTACAACGACAGATATTGGAAACTAAAAGCCAGGGATCCAGACCTCGAGGACGACCCAGAGTCCGCTGGGAGGACAACATTAGACAATCTCTGAAGGATCGAGGACTAGATTGGACCCATGCCAGGAGGAAGAAAGCCGATAGGATAGTATGGCGCTCCCTCTGGCAAACTTCTACACCCAAGGGTAAAAGAGGAACGACTAATTAAGTAAGTTTAAAAAAAACAACCCAGAGATATACTAATGCGACAGCTGTAGTTTAGTGATAAGAATTTTGCCTTCCAAGCAAACGTTCTGCTTTCAATTCCCGCCAGATTGAAATAAATTATTTTATTACTTTAATTCAGTTATCTGTCTTCAGTTTGTATAACAGTGTTTTTGCTAATTATAGTTTCCAGGTGTCTATGTGTGTTGACGGGTTTACTTGCTCGGTGGAAAGTGGAAGGAAGTGGAAAGGAAGAAAATTAATACAGGAGAAATGGTGCTATTCACAGGACACGAGACTGTCACGGATTGCCTCCTCTGCTTTGCAGTAGTGGTCCAACAATGGCCAAAACTCAAGAGTAACTAAACTGGGTAGTCAAAGGTGTTTACCTTCGCACAAGATTACTCTTGGCAGAGATGTAGATAGAAGGTTAATGACACTTCTACCTTAAGGGTACATCACAAGATAATTCAGAAGTCAAGAACAATGTTGCATAGGGCTGAACAATTGTTAACTTATATTTTGTCCGTCGCCTTTTGTGAAGGATTTAAGTAATGGTTTTTAGCCCGTTCAAGCCCCCAGCTGAGTTAATTCAGCGAATTCATCTTATAAAGGTGTAGCTCTGTTTAGAGGTAAATATATGTCTAGGTAGATATATATATATATATATATATATATATATATATATATATATATATATATATATATATATATATATATATATATATATATATATATATATATATATATATATATATATATATATATATATATATATATATATATATATATATATATATATATATAATATTATGGCTCATACGTTTGCTTTCTTACATATAAAAACTGAAGCGACTATAATTGTTTAGTTTTAAAACAACATGTGACAATTTTAATACTGAATTAGTCTTTAACAGTTAAAATAAATATGAAAAGATTGGTGAAATTTTGGTGTAAATACAAGTTTTCGTCACTGAGACGTAGGTGAGGATTTATAAAAAAAAGTCCGTTGCTTTCGCCTGTTAATAAGCACTTAGTTTGTCTACGTGAGTCATGCCGCCGTTGTATCATCACTTTTCTGGTGATGCGGGCACATCTTCGCCTAACTCGTCTTATGTAGGTGGTCAGTGTTGATTCCCTGTTCTCACAACTAAGGGCGTAGAAACGTCAGTCTTGCCGCTTCGTCCTCGAACGGTCTTACAGCTTCGTTCCACAAACTGTTTGACAAAATATGAAACAAATGTCTCTGCTAAGTACATTTATTTGAAGCACTCTGACAGGCTCACTCTTCCGTTGTCCACCCACCAACGTTAATCTCTCAGAAGAATTAAATTCTTGAGCACATAACGTAGCTCAATGAATATGATTAAAATTCACCAATATTCTTCTGTATATTAACTGGGAAATGTGTTTGGACAGCGTGAATAATGATTTGTGCCTGAATTAACATTAACAAGTTACATAAATCTCACAAAATGATATGCTACACTTGATGCACATATGATGTAGTCATCACTCATCACTGCTCCAGCCGGAGTCTGGGGTCACCTCTGCTGTCGGGTTTTCCCCGCACAACTAGCAAGAAACAACCACCAGCACTTGTGGTAGTGGTTCATGAATATACCTTTTTCATTCGTTGAGGTTGCTGTGAGGAGTTAATGTGATTGGATTTGCAACAGGCCCCGTGTCTCTGATTCTGGCATTTAATTACGTTTTTGGGTAGGAGTTTTTGTAGTATTTACGTTTTTCTAGGAAGGAGTACGGCGGGATTTTTAAAATCTTATTTGTTTGTTTGTTTTTTTCTCTTTGTATAATAAGGGTGTTTGGACTTTTCGGGTAGATTATTAATTACGTTTTTCTAGAAGGGATGGTAGGTTTAACTTCTAGACTGGCACCAGTGCGCTTTTTCATTAAGTAATTCGCGATCATGGAGGATTTTCTAGTGAAACAAAATGGCAGAGCATTTTTGTTTCTTTCAGAGTGAGCGCGGCGTAATAATTAGGAAGGGTGAATTCAGACGGGGAAAGTTCACGCAAACCGCCTCGTCGCAACGTAACAGTTGGGGGTAGGGGGGGGGAGAGAGATTTAAGCGCGTGGAACAGAATAGCAACGGAATTTTTTTGTTCGGTCTTAAGTTCTAAATTTAGATAATGACCGCGGGCTATTCCCGGCATGGTGGTTGGTTCAGAGATTGACCTGTTATAGAAACAAAGCCAAGCCATGACTCACGTTTAGCGTGGTCGCCGGCCTCGGGGTTTGTGATAAATACGCGTGCGGCCAGGCAGATTTCTCTCAGATGTTAGAACTTCTACGCCGTGGAAAGAACTGCCTGTATTTTATATACAGAGCCCGATCTGCTCTTCATGAGAAATACATTGCTGCAGATATTTTCATGGCGTGGCAGCTAGGGCGTCAGTAGTCCTTCAGCTTGCTAGAAGTTCGACGGTCTTCTCAGGAGAAGAAGAGTCGGCAGAGCCAGAAAAGAAAGTGGAGTGGTGACGCGGTGGTCACTGGTGCAAAAGTCTGTTTTTGTACCCAAGAGAGAGCAGGGAGCTGGAAGCACAGACGTCTTCAGCAAGAACAGATGTTCTTAACAAATGCGGAGCTATTTACGCTCAGATAAAGCACACACTGATCCTAGGCGCAGGGCCTAGAGGTGTCGTTAATTCAGGCATAATAATCCCGACAGCCTTAACCCCAATAGAGGGGTAACCGAGCCTGTGCATTCAGATTCGTCCTTGGTAGTGCAGAAGAGAGTCCAAGTCAAGAAACCAGATTACCTATTCAGTAGCAGCTTCAACGGCAGTCAGAGGAAAGAGGGCAAAAATACCTCTGAGCTGCACTAGATGTAGAGAAGGAGAGTAGTGGAGGAGTCGTTTCTGTAGGAACTAGGAGTGTCAGACAGACACTGAACATAACATTAGAACTCAGCAATTCATCTTTAAGTTGTGTAGGAGATGATAGAAGGGTTCTGGTCGTGGACCTTGTGTTAGTCAGAGAAGAATATTTAGCTTATAGTGGAGCAGCGGTGTAGGCACGTCATTTGTTTAGAAACACGTCTGCAGACAGACGGACAGTAGGAGTTAGGGTGTGTTTACATGATATCAGGTTGATTAAGAGAAAGACGGATCTGATGTTAGAGATCCCCCTTCACATGTTGTTGTATTTTTTTGCTGTTTCTTATTTCAGGTTCGAGGGAGAGGGCAACTGTGTGGGGTTATCATTTCCTAATCACTTGAAAATTAATTGTTATGTTCTTTTCCAGGTGTGTGTCCATGCATTGTATTTATTTGTAGTATGTTATTTGGAAAATTCTGGTTGTGTTTGTAAAATAAAAGGTAACAGATGTCTAACTGAATATTTTTCTTAACAGGAAGGTAAATTCGGGTTTTCAGGTAGCGGCATAATCAATTTTTTTCAGGTAGTTCTTCAGATTGGTGCTAGTCTGAAGTCGGGTTTTTGGGACAGCGGTAATAGAGGGAGTATTGCCGAGTAGGTTACAGTACATTTCTGTGTGTGGTTTTTTGTCATTCCCCCTCTGTGTGAGTTACTGCAGATTTGTCAGGTAAGATGGCTGAATTTGTCAAATTACTTGCTGCATGGAGGGAGGCAGCTAAAGACATGAGGATGGATGAGGCAAATACTAAGGCCTACATAGTGAGGGAACAGGACCGGCAGACGGAGAAAGAAGAGAGGGCCCGAATGGCAGAGATGGACCTGCGCAAATTGGAAGCGGAGAAAGAAGAGAGGGCCCGAATGGCAGAGATGGACCTGCACAAATTGGAAGCGGAGAAAGAAGAGAGGGCCCGACTGGCGGAGATGGACCTGCGTAAAATGGAGGCAGAGGAAAAGGCTCGGCAGGCATAGGAGAGGGCAGCAGAGAGACAGCATGAACTTGCCATGCGGTCTCTGGAACTGCAAAGTAGATCGTCGGAGGGCAGTTCAGCGAATGGAGAGTCACCCAGAGCAGTGGCGTCAGACACCCCAAGACAGGGAGGCTCCCGGATGGCAGCTATGCATTTTCCAATGGACTCTTTCCCTAACGGGAATGAGAAAATTGACGTATTCCTGGATAAATTTGAACGGATGGCAAAAGCATACGGGTTGGATGAGAGTTTGTAGTGCCTCAAATTATCTCAGTCGCTGAAAAACCAGGCCTACGACATCTACAAAAGATGCTCAGCCACGACCAAAATAACTTTGAGGCCCTTCGTAACGCACTGTTACAACGCTTCCAGTGGACCCCCCGTAAGTGCCAAGCTATGTTCCGGGAAAGTCGTCTGGAAAAGGGAGAAAATTTTCCTCAGTTCGCTGAAAGGCTGAGGAATTACCTCACTCGCTGGAGAGAGTTGTCGGGTCTGGCGAAATCTTTCGAAGGGCTGGAAGAATTAGTTATGTGTGAACAAATTAAGGCAAACATGTCTCCTGATTTGAGGAGGTACCTGGCGGAGCAGGGCGCCCAGCAACTGGACAAGATCATTCTGTTTGCTGAAAGGTTCCAGACGGCACAGGCCGAAGTACTGGGCCAGAAACGAAAACACCCAGATCTACCAGCACCGGACAAAGGAGCATCAGCATCACAGTCGTTTTCGTCTTCTGCTCATCAGCAGCAGGGGCCGTCTCGCAAGGAGCCCCATCCCAGTCATAACCTGCGGCCCCAACCGCATAACAAAGCACAGGCGACAACGTCTCATGAACCCGCTAGAAACAGGGGAGAAAACGACAGGTACTGTAGCAATTGCCGTACCACCTCTCACTGGACTTCTCGGTGTGTAAACAAACCACCCACTCACCATACAGCGTGCTTAAAGGCGGTGAGAGTGAAAAAAGGGAACAATTGAGAACCTTTCAAATCAGAGAAGTGTTTCTCTAACAGTGGACCAGCAGTTGTGAATGGGACTGCTACCACTTGTTTATTTGACAGCGGGCTTACTTACCCGAGTATAGTCGCCCGACATTTGGTACAACCAAGCCAAATGACTAAGGAAAAGGTTGATATTGGTGGAGTTTTGAGGGGAGGGACCTCACAGCGTCTGCAGATAGCCAATATTAAAGTGGAGTGCAGGTTTGTGCGTAGCACAATCAAAGCTGCTGTAATGGAACAGCCAGCTTATGACTTTATCTTGGGGCCCCATATTTAGTTTTGGGAAACCCCCCAGCCCCGATCCTTGCTAGTGCAAGGGGGCCTACTACAGACTAGGAAAGTGAAAAGGGAGTGCCCCTGATTCACGGAGCCCCACGAGAGCTCAAACAGCAATGCCTTGAGATGGAGAGGTTAAAGACGTCCAAGGAGAGTGGAATGGTTTTTTGCAGAGGCGTATCCCTCTGACAGCCCTGTTAAGCCGAGTGGCCAAACAGCGGCGACGCCTTTGATTTTGGAAATACCTTCTTTGTTGTCGGGAATTAGGCCCTCGATGGTATTACCTCCTGTGAGCGAGGAACATACTGACAAGAGTGGTAGAACGTATGTACACGACCAGCGCAATCTTCATAGGGCAGAAGACAGCGAATGGAGCGAACATATGTTTCCAACCAGCCCTGGAGCCCCATCTGACCAGCACTCTACTCAGACGGAGGAGGACAGTGATCTGAGAAACCGTTTGCCTATAAACGGAGATGGGCCCCATCCCGCTGCTAGCTCGCTTACAGAAAGTGGCTCTTGCAAAGAGGCAAGAAGCACAAACGTACCACCAGATGCGTTCTGCTTAGTAGGGGAAACGGATGTCGCTGAGGTCAGGCGCAACCCAGTGAGAACCCCTGGTGAGAGGGTGGAGACAGGAGCAATCTCTACGCAACCTCTAAGCAAACCAGAAGGGAGTGAAGCGATCGGAGAATCTATGATGGAAGCACCAGATAGTTCGCATCTTCATCGCCATATACCTGCGGTCTCAAACCCGCTGAGGCGCAGCAAGGTAGACGCCATCGCCAGGCAGCCACAAAGCCAGTTGGTCAGGGCAGCCGACCAAGACAGCCTTTTTACGGACATAGCCAAGGAAGGTTCAGACCCACCATTGGATGGCATAGGTCCAAAGAAATATCAACTCTTCCACCGGAGCATGGGAGTTTGTTCAAGAAGAAGAAGGAGGAAACGTAAAAGAGGAAGGTCTCAGGACAACCATGGAAGTTTTAGTCGCCAGGTGGAAATCACCAGTCGTGACCATGAGACTTCAGGACTGACCGGCAGATCTGTAGACTTAGTTAGGGGCCAGTCTGGAAATACAAAGATCACATTAAATTAGATCGTGTACCACGAACTTGAAGGGGGAGGTAATGTGAGGAGTTAATGTGATTGGATTTGCAACAGGCCCCTTGTCTCTGATTCTGGCATTTAATTACGTTTTTGGGTAGGAGTTTTTGTAGTATTTACGTTTTTCTAGGAAGGAGTAGGGCGGGATTTTTTTTATCTTATTCGTTTTTTGTGTGTTTCTCTTTGTATAATAAGGGTGTTTGGACTTTTCGGGTAGATTATTAATTACGTTTTTCTAGAAGGGATGGTAGGTTTAACTTCTAGACTGGCACCAGTGCGCTTTTTCATTAAGTAATTCGCGATCATGGGGGATTTTCTAGTGAAACAAAATGGCAGAGCATTTTGTTTCTTTCACAGTGAGCGCGCCGTAATAATTAGGAAGGGTGAATTCAGACGGGGAAAGTTCACGCAAACCGCCTCTACGCAACGTAACAGTTGGGGGTAGGGGGGAGATTTAAGCGCGTGGAACAGAATAGCAACGGAATCTTTTTGTTCGGTCTTAAGTTCTAAATTTAGATAATGACCGCGGGCTATTCCCGGCATGGTGGTTGGTTCAGAGATTGACCTGTTATAGAAACAAAGCCAAGCCATGACTCACGTTTAGCGTGGTTCCCTGCCTCGTGGCTTGTGATAAATACACGTGCGGCCAGGCAGATTTCTCTCAGATGTTAGAACTTCTACGCCGTGGAAAGAACTGCCTGTATTTTATATACAGAGCCCGATTTGCTCTTCATGAGAAATTCGTTGCTGCAGATATTTTCATGGCGTGGCAGCTAGGGCGTCAGAAGTCCTTCAGCTTGCTAGAAGTTCGTCGGTCTTCTCAGGAGAAGAAGAGTCGGCAGAGCTAGAAAAGAAAGTGGAGTGGTGACGCGGTGGTCACTGGTGCAAACGTCTGTTTTTGTGCCCAAGAGAAAGTGGAGTGGTAACGCGGTGGTCACTGGTTGTCATAAAATTAACCATGATACAACGTTAAAATATCTCCAATGATACAACGTAGCGATAAAAACTAATGCGTAAGCTACTAGAATACATGATCGCCCACGCCGCGGGTCATCACCCGCCATGGCAATTAAATTGTTAGACGTGAAGGCAAAACATTACCCTTGGAACGGGATGAGAATGGAGATCAAAGGAAAAATATGACTGAACGCGTGATTGAAACTAGCAAGGCTAAAAGACGCAATTGGTGGGGAAAGGAGGAAAAGTCACGTTCCCAAGTTGACACAAGGTAAAGAAATCGACAAAAGGGACCTTAGCTATTATACGCAACAGTCATTTCTTGGACGCTTTTGCGATAACTTAGTCCGTTTATTTGAATTCAGCGGCAAACGCAGTATAGAAGATGCTAGAAATATTTCGAAAAACCAACTAACCTTGAAAAGTAACTTTTTCTTAATAATGATGTTAGGAATATAAAACCTAGCTGGCCGGATGGCCCATCTTGAGCAGTGAAATAATATGCTTTCATTTATACAGACGGATAGATAATAAGAAAGATATTGACAAAAGACTGTGTTGTTCATATCAGCGAGCATCTGCATTGAAACAAAAAATGTCCCTAATTTTCAAAAAACTGTAGCCTTGAGACTCAAGTGCTAAAATCTAGTTGGAATGAAAGAGACGGTGGCTAAAAATAACTTTAAAGGCAAAATTGTGTAGGGGAAGGCGGAGTTGGTTCAAAAAACAAGTGTGTTTTTTGTGAAACGCAAGTAGAGACAGACGGACCAACAGACAATAAGGCATACTTGACTGAGGTATGACTGAAATGACTTTTTGGTAGGAGGTTTGAATTTGAAAAGGAAAAAGGCGGTGATTGGCCATAGATGAATATATTATCGGCGCTCAGACGCGCATTTTTGCCATTCGTCATAAGTTGTCCTAGTAGACACAGTGAATTATTTAGTGGTGTAATTCCCAGAAGCTAATTGAAATATTTAGAGGGACGCCATACTAAAGCCAGCAGCTCAGCTGAGTTTTGCTAGCAGATAACTGTGTTCTATATTCATAATTCTGGTAAGACTGAAAGTATTTCTTTGTATATTTTAATATTTGTTTAATGTTTCGAGTGATTTGATACTGCCATATCAAAATCTATCCCTTACAACAAGTAAGGATTCGCTCTAGACCCCCCGCCCCAGTTCAGGGTCTAGAGACAAATAAAATACATAAACTCCAGCAAGGATTATGAAAGACAGATCAAGTGTTGAGATCAGTGGAACATATCACCTATCCTATTCTATGGCCGGAAGCTAATGAACATATTTCAGAATATGTAGTCTGGGAGAACTTATCCTATGTGAAACCAACTTGGTAAGATGTGTTGTTTGGTCAAAGAGATCTGACCCGTCTATGTGGTGTTGTTGTTGTGTGTGGTGTTGTGTCCAGAAATGGTTTAGAGGATGGAATTCTGACACATGACCAATACTTTATTACAGAACTGTGAGTTTTTATTTGGCACCAATGTGGTGTCAAATGTGATGTTGAATATTACAAGAGTGGACCCGTGCAGTTTATATCTTGGCAGAGCAGCCGTATATTGCCCCCAAGCACGGAGAGGTGGGGCCACCATATTCCAGCACCAGAACTACTCATTCAAGATACGTGAGCGTCTGGCCTGCTGGAGATTCACAAACTCATTTTCTAACACACCAATTATATTTCCATCAATAAATGGACCATGTTAGTAACCATAGACAGGGAGTGATGAGGCCACCCCAACAGCACATCCATAAATCGTTCTCCCATATAGATTACAACTATAAACAGTAGTAATATTAACTAGTATTGTAAAATACATATGTACACTCCTTTCATTTATTATGCCATATCTTCATGCATTTCATTAATAATTGCAAAACCTTTCATATGTTCTGACCAAAATAAAACCTTGGTTCAGAACAAATAAACTTAAAAGAACATTTGTTATCAAAAATTTTACATAGCTTGAGTTAGTTCAGTGTGTCATAACATTTTATTAATATTATTAGAATTGTTAAATATCTGTATGTGTGTATGTAAACTACCACAACACATTACATATCATACCCTAGAATTTTAACGTAGCCACATTCATTAGAAAAAAAAAGATAGGTGTGAGGTCGTAGTGGTAGCAAGAAGGGCCTTCTGAAAATTCACAGCTACATTTATCTCAGAGGCCTTCACAGCTGACCTCATGCATCACACTTAGTAATATCACCATCATACAATACCATCAAATCCACTACATATATTGGGGTCTCTGGTCCCGGGATAATTAGCCTAGCAATAATATTAGGATCTCCTGGGGGGAGAAATAAATTAGGGGAACACATTTTAAAAATTAAAAGTGTCCCTGAAAATAAAAGTTGGTGAATCTTCACAGCCAGTGGTAGTTAATTGATTAATTAATTAATTAGAATTATTTTAGACTAGAGTAATTAGAATTACTTTAGTGGTTGGAAATTTTACTTTGCTCATTGCTAGAATTGTTTAAAAAAGTATGGCGGAGCTAGCCAAATTCAGATCAGCTGCTGTGCTAACGGCAAAGGATATGGGAATGGATGGTCAGGTTTTAATTCAATATGTAACGGCTGAATGTGATAAGTATATTGAACGGGAAGAAAGAAGATTAGAAAAAGAGGCTGAAAGAAAATTAGAGTCTGAAAGGTTGGCTGAAGAGAAGAGGTTAGACGCTGAAAAAGAAATTAAGAGGCTGCAGATTGAGGCAGAAGAAAAACGACAGCAAAGGGAGGCAGAAGATAAAAAGGCCGAAAGGGAGGCAGAAGATAAAAAGGCCGAAAGGGAGGCAGAAGATAAAAAGGCCGAAAGGGAAGCAGAAGATAAAAGGTTGACTGCCGAAAGGGAGGCAGAAGATAGAAGGTTGCAGAGGGAGCACGAATTACGACTAAGGGAGCTGGAGCTACAAGGCCAGGCTCCTGAAAATGGTGCCAGCCCTTTTGCCTCAGATGCTACGCCCAGTCTGGGAGCCTCAACATCAGCTATGGGGTTTAATTTAGACCATTTTGTTTAAAAAGACGATGACATAGAGGGGTACCTAGGACGTTTTGAGTTATTAGCTACTACATATGGGTTAGAGAGAGAGAGGTGGAGTTTAAAGTTATCACAGGGACTGAGAGGTATTTCTTACGAAGTCTTCGCAAAAATGAACAGAGAAGACCAGGACAATTATGACATGTTAAAGCAGGCTTTGTTATTGAGGTACGAAAAAAATGGTGAATTTTATCGTAAGAAATTTAGAAATGCCAAACTGTCGTCTGGGGACACATACCACCAATTCTCTGCCAGACTGGAAACATATTTGGAGAAATGGACTGCTCTGGGGAAGACCCAAGATCTTAAAGAAATGATCATGATTGAGCAATTGAGAGAGTCCATGGCTCCAGACATGAGAAAATTTCTCATGGAACAAGGTGCAGAGAAGTTGGGGGAGGTTTTAAATGTCGCTGAGAGGTATCAGGCAGCCCAGGCAGAGGTAAGTGGTGCTAAAAAGAAGCACATAGACAATTTTAAAGCTCCACAGCAATTTAATAAATTTGATAATAGAGAGCAGGGAAATAAAGGTAGGACAAACGTTAAACGGTCAAGAAATGACTACCGAGACAGAAACTCACAGTTCAATGACCAAAAATCCAATGAAAGAAAACCGTTTAACCAAGGAAAAAGATTGTGTAAATGGTGCAAGAAAGATAACCATAACACCGAATTTTGTAGAAGGAAACCTTCAAACATTGCTGCAATGAAGTCGGGGACTCAAAGATTAAAGGTTAATCCTAAGGGACAGCAGGAACCTTATCACCCCCCAGTTTGTGAGGATGTTATTTGTAATGGGGTCACCATAAGGTGCCTTTATGATACAGGTTTGGATTATGATTCAGTTGTGAAGTCTAGCCTAGTGGACCCAAGTCAGTATACCACAGAAACAGTGGAAATACAAGGGGCAACTAAGGACATACCACTCATGACACTTCCCATCGCAAGGATAACGGTGAAAACTCGCTATGTGGAAGGAGAAATCAGAGCAGCAGTGATAGATGAACCAATCTACCCTCTGATATTGGGGTGTAGATACGTCTTCTTGGGGAATCCCGAGAGACCTGTGATCATGGCGACAGTGCAGACCAGGTCACAGAAGGAGGAAGAAGGTGAACCTATAAATGCTCATCCAGAGGAGATGAGGAAGGCGCAGGCTGAGGATAGGACACTCAAGCCATGTTTTAAAAAATTGCCCAAATGCCACACACCTCCAAGTAAGGGGGAATATTTTATGAAGAACAAACTATTATACAGGAAGGCCGGAGCTGGAACAAATGGTCACAACCAGCTGGTTCTTCCCACTTCATATAGGGATAAAGTGATGGAACTCGGGCATGCGATTCCCTTCAGTGATCACATGGGGATCAGCGCCACAGGACAGCGTATAGCTTGTCATTACTTCTGGCCAGGGATAACGGAGGATATAAAAAGATATGTCAAATCCTGCCCAGAATGTCAAAGGGTAGCTCCAAAGCACTGGACTGCTCCTGCAACTCTAGGGAAAATGCCCATAGTGGGAACACCTTTTGAGAGGGTTGCAGTGGATATTGTGGGACCTCTCACTCGGACCAAGAGGAGGAACAGTTACATCCTTACTCTGGTGGACACCTGTTCTATGTGGGGAGAGGCGGTAGCCCTGCCATCAATTGATTCAAAACATGTAGCAGAGGCACTACTTACAATATTTACCCGATTAGGATTCCCGCATCAAATCTTGACTGATAATGGCTCTCAGTTCAAGGGGAAACTAACGGAAGAAGTTTTTAAGCTATTTCAAGCCAGACACTTTCATTGTAGTCCGTACCATCCGCAAGGGAACGGCCAGGTAGAGAGGTTCAACGGGACTCTCATTTCTATCCTGAGAAAGCTGGCACACGAAAAACCGGATCTGAGGGACCAATTCCTGCCCGCCGCATTGTTTGCGTATCGGGAGGTACCACATAGTTCAACCGGGATGGCTCCCGCAACTATGCTATTTGGGAGGCCAATAAAAGGTCCATTAGAAGCCCTATTAAGGACCTGGACAGATGAGAAGGCGGAAGAGACTGTTACCTCATCTTATCAATACGTGAACGAACTGACCACTCGTTTGAAAGCTGGATGGAAACTGGCAAATGATAATTTGAAACAAGCCAGGAAGAAACATGCAGCATATTTTAATAGGAAGGCAAAGGACAGAGAACTAGCTGTGGGAGAGAAGGTGCTGCTTCTACTACCCGGTAGCCAGAATAAATTACAAATTGGATGGCAAGGTCCATATACGGTTCTAGAGAAGGTGTCTAGAACAAACTATAAAATTGACAAAAAGGGGAAGGAGAAAGTTTATCATGTAAACCTGTTAAAGAAGTATCTGGACAGACCACTCCAGGAAAGCACCCCCTTACTGACCTTAGCTATCGCAACTCAAATGCAAAAGGAACCACTCACCACACATGAATACCCATTACATCCTTGTGAAACAGCAGCACAGGTAAAAGTCAGTAAGCACCTGACTAAAAACCAGAGGGAGAGAGTTCAACAGGTTCTGGAGGAACATACAGATGTATTAACAGATAAACCAGGCCATACAAATTTGCTACAGTATGACATGAAACTGGTAGACTCAAACCCAATCTGTATGAGAGCCTATTCTATTCCGTTCGCGAAGGAGAAGGCATTGAAGGAAGAAATAGATTATTTGTTGAAGGAGGGGATTATTTCACACAGTGAATCATCTTTTAGCTCTAGTGTCGTTTTGTTGAGAAAACCGTCTGGGGAACACAGACTGTGCATAGATTACAGGAAACTGAATGCTGTCACAGAAGGACAAGTGGATCCATTACCAGACACAAAACAGTTATTTGCCAGATTGAACAAGGCAAAATACTTTTCAAAGGTGGATCTTAGTAAAGGCTATTACCAGATCCCAGTGAAGCCTGAAGTGAGACCTTATTTGGCTTTTAGCACTTCGGATGGACATTATGAATTCAACATGCTACCATTCGGACTGAAAAATGCTCCGGGTGTATTTTCAAGGATGATGCGCAAATTGTTGGATCCCCTGAATAACCCATGTATCACGAATTTCATGGATGATATTCTCGTCGCCACAGAGACATTTGAAGAACACATTGAAGCTCTAGAAATGTTATTTAATAGGCTTAGGGAGGCGAACTTAACTGCTAGGCCAACAAAATGTTGCATTGGATGCAAAGAGTTGGAATTCTTGGGACACACTGTATATCAGGGTAACATAACCCCTGATCCCAAGAACTTGGAAAAACTGCAGAGAGCACCTAGACCACAAACAAAAAAGGACGTGCGATCATTCGTGTCGTTATGCGGATTTTATCAAAAATATATCAAAGATTTTAACTCTATTTGTGCTCCTCTGACTGATCTGACTCGCAAGGGACTTCCAGATAAAATTAATTGGTTTGCGCAAAGTGAATTAGCGTTCCAAGACTTAAAGGAAAAACTCACTAGCAAGCCTATTCTCAAACTGCCGGATTTGACACAGGACTTTGTCTTAAGAACCGATGCCAGTAATGTGGGACTCGGAGCGGCTTTGTTGCAAAGATCATCTTCACCTGATGGGGAACTGAAACCAGTCGCTTATGCAAGCCGCAAATTGAATAAGGCGGAACAAGGATACTCCACCAGCGAAAAAGAATGTTTAGCGTTAATCTGGGCAATAAAGAAGTTTCAAATCTATCTGTATGGTAGGACGTTTGTGGTCGAGACGGATCATCAGCCTCTCGTATTCTTATCTCAGGCTAAGCATGAAAACGCAAGATTGCTGAGGTGGTCTTTATTGCTTCAACCTTATCAGTTTAGTATCCAATATATCCCAGGCAAACTGAATGTCGGTGCAGATTTCCTCAGTCGGCACCCCTGTGATCAAAATTAGAGTAATGGCAGGCGTGAGGAGAGATTTTATCTATGTGTATAACTGGTTTTAGAACTTGCCGTAGGCATGTTTTCAAGTGGGGAGATGTGTCATAAAATTAACCATGATACAACGTTAAAATATCTCCAATGATACAACGTAGGGATAAAAACTAATGCGTAAGCTACTAGAATACATGATCGCCCACGCCGCGGGTCATCACCCGCCATGGAAATTAAATTGTTAGACGTGAAGGCAAAACATTACCCTTAGAACGGGATGAGAACGGAGATCAAAGGAAAAATATGACTGAACGCGTGATTGAAACTAGCAAGGCTAAAAGACGCAATTGGTGGGGAAAGGAGGAAAAGTCACGTCCCCAAGTTGACACAAGGTAAAGAAATCGACAAAAGGGACCTTAGCTATTATACGCAACAGTCATTTCTTGGACGCTTTTGCGATAACTTAGTCCGTTTATTTGAATTGAGCGGCAAACGCAGTATAGAAGATGCTAGAAATATTTCGAAAAACCAACTAACCTTGAAAAGTAACTTTTTCTTAATAATGATGTTAGGAATATAAAACCTAGCTGGCCGGATGGCCCATCTTGAGCAGTGAAATAATATGCTTTCATTTATACAGACGGATAGATAATAAGAAAGATATTGACAAAAGACTGTGTTGTTCATATCAGCGAGCATCTGCATTGAAACAAAAAATGTCCCTAATTTTCAAAAAACTGTAGCCTTGAGACTCAAGTGCTAAAATCTAGTTGGAATGAAAGAGACGGTGGCTAAAAATAACTTTAAAGGCAAAATTGTGTAGGGGAAGGCGGAGTTGGTTCAAAAAACAAGTGTGTTTTTTGTGAAACGCAAGTAGAGACAGACGGACCAACAGACAATAAGGCATACTTGACTGAGGTATGACTGAAATGACTTTTTGGTAGGAGGTTTGAATTTGAAAAGGAAAAAAGGCGGTGATTGGCCATAGATGAATATATTATCGGCGCTCAGACGCGCATTTTTGCCATTCGTCATAAGTTGTCCTAGTAGACACAGTGAATTATTTAGTGGTGTAATTCCCAGAAGCTAATTGAAATATTTAGAGGGATGCCATACTAAAGCCAGCAGCTCAGCTGAGTTTTGCTAGCAGATAACTGTGTTCTATATTCATAATTCTGGTAAGACTGAAAGTATTTCTTTGTATATTTTAATATTTGTTTAATGTTTCGAGTGATTTGATACTGCCATATCAAAATCCATCCCTTACAACAAGTAAGGATTCGCTCTAGACCTCCCGCCCCAGTTCAGGGTCTAGAGACAAATAAAATACATAAACTCCAGCAAGGATTATGAAAGACAGATCAAGTGTTGAGATCAGTGCAACATATCACCTATCCTATTCTATGGCCGGAAGTTAATGAACATATTTCAGAATATGTAGTCTGGGAGAACTTATCCTATGTGAAACCAACTTGGTAAGATGTGTTGTTTGGTCAAAGAGATCTGACCCGTCTATGTGGTGTTGTTGTTGTGTGTGGTGTTGTGTCCAGAAATGGTTTAGAGGATGGAATTCTGACACATGACCAATACTTTATTACAGAACTGTGAGTTTTTATTTGGCACCAATGTGGTGTCAAATGTGATGTTGAATATTACAAGAGTGGACCCGTGCAGTTTATACCTTGGCAGAGCAGCCGTATATTGCCCCCAAGCACGGAGAGGTGGGGCCACCATATTCCAGCACCAGAACTACTCATTCAAGATACGTGAGCGTCTGGCCTGCTGGAGATTCACAAACTCATTTTCTAACACACCAATTATATTTCCATCAATAAATGGACCATGTTAGTAACCATAGACAGGGAGTGATGAGGCCACCCCAACAGCACATCCATAAATCGTTCTCCCATATAGATTACAACTATAAACAGTAGTAATATTAACTAGTATTGTAAAATACATATGTACACTCCTTTCATTTATTATGCCATATCTTCATGCATTTCATTAATAATTGCAAAACCTTTCATATGTTCTGACCAAAATAAAACCTTGGTTCAGAACAAATAAACTTAAAAGAAAATTTGTTATCAAAAATTTTACACAGCTTGAGTTAGTTCAGTGTGTCATAACATTTTATTAATATTATTAGAATTGTTAAATATCTGTGTGTGTGTATGTAAACTACCACAACACATTACATATCATACCCTAGAATTTTAACGTAGCCACATTCATTAGAAAAAAAAAGATAGGTGTGAGGTCGTAGTGGTAGCAAGAAGGGCCTTCTGAAAATTCACAGCTACATTTATCTCAGAGGCCTTCACAGCTGACCTCATGCATCACACTTAGTAATATCACCATCATACAATACCATCAAATCCAGTACACTGGTGCAAACGTCTGTTTTGTGCCCAAGAGAAAGCGGAAGGGTGACGCGGTGGTCACTGGTGCAAAAGTCTGTTTTTGTACCCAAGAGAAAGCGGAGTGATGACGCGGTGGTCACTGGTGCAAAAGTCTGTTTTTGTACCCAAGAGAGAGCAGGGAGCTGGAAGCACAGACTTCTTCAGCAAGAACAAATGTTCTTAACAAATGCGGAGCTATTTACGCTCAGATAAAGCACACACTGATGCTAGGCGCAGGGCCTAGAGGTGTCGTTAATTCAGGCATAATAATCCCGACAGCCTTAACCACAATAGAGGGGTAACCGAGCCTGTGCATTCAGATTCGTCCTTGGTAGGGCAGAAGAGAGTCCAAGTCAAGAAACCTGAGTACCAATTCAGTAGCAGCTACAACGGCAGTCAGAGGAAAGAGGGCAAAAATACCTCTGAGCTGCACTAGATGTAGAGAAGGAGAGTAGTGGAGGAGTCGTTTCTGTAGGAACTAGGAGTGTCAGACAGACACTGAACATAACATTAGAACTCAGCAATTCATCTTTAAGTTGTGTAGGAGATGATAGAAGGGTTCTGGTCGTGGACCTTTTGTTAGTCAGAGAAGAATATTTAGCTTATAGTGGAGCAGCGGTGTAGACACGTCATTTGTTTAGAAACACGTCTGCAGACAGACGGACAGTAGGTGTTAGGGTGTGTTTACATGATATCAGGTTGATTAAGAGAAAGACGGATCTGATGTTAGAGATCCCCCTTCACATGTTGTTGTATTTTTTTGCTGTTTCTTATTTCAGGTTCGAGGGAGAGGGCAACTGTGTGGTGTTATCATTTCCTAATCACTTGAAAATTAATTGTTATGTTCTTTTCCAGGTGTGTGTCCATGCATTGTATTTATTTGTAGTATGTTATTTGGAAAATTCTGGTTGTGTTTGTAAAATAAATCTATTCAAACTTTAGGCTGGATCAGTCACTTACTTCAATCTATATGTTGTCTGTATAGTGGTGTATGTGGTGTTAAGTTAATTAAACCTTATCCCAGTCTTGGTAGTTAGAGGTAGTGAGGTTATCGCAAAACATTACGTCACCTAGTGGCAAGGGAGAGTCAATTTAGGTTCTAGACCCTTGACGCCAATAGCCTCATCTCCCACAGTCACTGTCATTTTTTTCTTCTGAAATCTATCTTCTTAGTCTTTCTGTCCACTAGGGTCTAGTCTATTTAGGTAGGCAGCCTCAAGTCCTAAATCCACTTCGTGACAGTTGCCAGCCTCATTTATAACCACTAAGCAAGAAACATGTCAAATTTCACATTTGTAAAATAAATGTTCACAACTTACCCTAAAGTTTTGGGTTATACAATCTCCTTGCACAGCTTTGGATGGACGCAGCTCTGTATTAGAAGCTTCGAAATCACTTTGGTCTGGGAAATTAGAGTTAATTCCTCTGACGGCGGGGGTTCTGCGAAATCATTTGGCGTGGGAAAACTTGTGTTTAATTCATCTACGACTTGTGATCCAATTCCTAGGTTTCCAGTTTTGTTATTTTAAAGTCCTGGTCCCTTAAGTATCCAGTCTCGGTATTTATAAAGGCGGGCTTACTTTTTAAGGTTTTAAGTTTCTCAAATACTTCGATCTGTCACTTATAAGTATGGAATTCTAGGTCCGATCCTGCTCTTTCTGGCTTGTTGGGAGTTGCTCGTTTGAAGTTGCGAAGCTGTCTGTTCTGTGTATTTGAGTTCGCTAGATTATATTTCCCGCTTCTCAGTTCAAATTCCGGCTGTGTTTCCGCCTAATTCTCCAATGAGATACATTGTATATTCCGGCCTCTCCAATCCAATCGAATCTCGTTAAGCACTACGTGGGTAGGGTTGTTTTCAAATTCAAAAAATACCCTCACATGTTTCAAAATATTAAATTTATTATCCACACCCGGGACATCTATCTAATAATGCGATAAAATTTCCGCCGGTATCTATCTCTCACAAACAACATCTGTGGACTGATTTGATGTCCAGATGTTTTCCTGCCAAGGTTTCCTCTCCAGACAAATTTACCTGTAATAATGGTACAGACATAGGCCAGTGCATGCGATAATCTAATTATCGCCCATCCTTCAGACGGCTTCGCCCGACAGACAACGTGGTTTCTATTGAACCGATCATGAACGACCGTCTTGGGTAAGCATGCACTGTATATAACAAAAGGTGGCGAGACGGGTTTTTTATGTTTGATAAGCGTATCGCTCCCTGGCCGGTCCAATTACCTGGCATTATTACGATTTCACCTGGCGTAACGTAAACTGAGAATCGTAAAGTGTTATATATATTCTGCATTTCTGTATGGTGCAGAAACATGGACGATGAATAATCATTTGGAAGAAAGAATTGAGGCTCTTGAAATGTGGATATATAGAAGAATGGGGCGTATCTCATGGAAAGAGATGAAAACAATTAAGGAGGTCTGTCACAGAACATTTTCATGAGTATGAATGATGATAGAGGGTCACCGAACTAATGTTGTAAACACTTGTTTAAGTGTAACTCAGCTACTGAGTTAATGTCTGACTTTATGTCAACATGGTGTGACTTGTGCGTGCGCTGGGAGAGAGCGTGCGAGTGAATACAAGTTTGGTGTGGCTGAGCGATTTCGGTGTTTCCCAGTCGAGCGGTGAGCTCATATAGCGTGACTGAGTTAGTGTGTGATTAGAAGCCGAGCTGGAAGCTCGGAGTTGTATGACTGGAGAAACACAGATGTGTTTATTCTGATGTGAGGATATATGTATTATATATTGTGTAGGTCCTACCTATTGTTGAGGGCGAAGATTGTTATACCGCTTGGAAATGTTCCTGTTGGAACCACATTTATACTCTGTTCGCGGAAACAGTATAGGGCGTTGGTGTTTCCGCCCCTGGTGCTACTGGAAGAAAGGCGATGCGTTTCCCGCCTTGTAGCGTATTGAAATAATAGAGGCGTTGTGATTTCCCGCCTGGATGAGATTGTGGAAGAATCTAGATGGCGACGCTTAATACCGCCAACTACTGATAATAAGTGGATCACACCTAGATGGTGTTATGATTGTGCGAGGAAGGTATGCCGCACCGAGGACTGTATATGTATCTGTTAGTGTGTGTTCGTGTAAGGTCATTTTGTGAACACCAGAGTCAGGGTTATTTCCTACAGGCAATGTCAGCCTGGAGGTGAGTCAGTATGCTTGCAACATGTACTTGATTTCCACGATGTATATCTATCAGTTCAATAAATGTCTTGGAACTGTACCAGTGGTGTTGGGTTAGTTCGTACGAGCCATTGTTTACCACCATCTACACACTCACGCCACACCCCATCATCAGCGCATATCTCATACAGTATTCTGACAAATGGGTGGCAACATCAATTTGGCAATCTCATAGCATGTAAATATAATTGAACGATAGTAGCAAATATATAATTCTGATTGTCTATCGTCTCGTATCTCCACTGACTAATCGCATCAGTGTGAGTTAACAATAATCATGGTCATCACAATGCTCCCTTACAGACCCTCTGCTGACTACGTCTTTCAGGCTAAGTCTTTTAGGCTTTAACTTCAACAGGGTCTCTTATTTAAGGTTGACAATCTCAACTAACAAAGAGTGGACTTCAATACAATGTAGGTCTTGGTATCGCCATCAGGTAATAAGATATATCTGTTCTCTGACTGACAATTCAAACAGACCAACAGTGGGGTTCAAACTGGCGCTGGTCCCAGTGAGCGGCGTTCATCCAAAAAGATATCCTCACTACAAATGAAAGCTCCGTTCATTTGCTCAACTAATATCTTGGGTTTTCCATACCCGTAAGAAATGTTACAAATGTCCATTCATAGTGCTGCTAGTACAGTAATCGTCTCCATACGATCCATCAAATATATAAAGATGATATAACATCTATGATGTCATTAGGCCTAGGTAAAGTTTTAGAAAATGTTCCTTCTTTACCTTAAGTTCAGAAAATACTAGCAACTAGGGAGCCGCGCTAGCGTAGTGATTACAACACCGCTCTGGCGACCGGGTGATACAGGATCAAACCCGGGCGACGGCATTTGAGGATTTTTCGTCAGCCGGGATTTGGACTGGATTAACTCGAGACCTGGCGAGAACATTTGAAGGAGTGTCGTCGACCAGGGACTGGCGGCTCCTGAGCCGACCCAGCTGCAACGGGTACCTCCGAAATCGGCGAGTATTTGCCTGAATGGCGAGGGACACTTGTCTCTGTACAAGAAATAAAGGGATACTCACGTAAAATCAATGTCAGGTTAGACATAAATAATAACCTGAGATTTCGCCTCGAGTATTAGCGGGCGTACGAAAAAAAAAAAAAAAAAAAACTAGCAACTAGCACACGCCATTCCCTCGGCGTAAAGAATATATATTCTGGGAGAAGTATCGACCATCATAGTCTACTAAGAGAAACTCCTCTTTTCCCCAGAATCAATCACAATGAAGAGAAACTTCGGACTCTTTTTTGTCCAACAGCCTCCAAGATTCGTCCATCATCACGGAAGAGACCACGACGACTAATCGTCTCATTGGGCATGCGCTAATGTTAACCTTTCAACTATATTCAAGTGGGGCGACTACATATTTACTTTCACTCGAAGCAAAAAATGAGTATTCGCCCTTTGACTAGAGTTCTAATCTTAGACCCAAAATATTATTACCAAATATTTCCAAACATAACAAGTATACAAACAAATAAATATCTTCCTATATAAATATATATAAATATATATATATATATATATATATATATTTATATATATTTATATATATTTATATATATTTATATATATTTATATATATATTTATATATATTTATATATATATAAATATATATATATATATATATATATATATATATATATATATATATATATATATATTCATTACCACCAGTAATCTGTTGGTAACAGACTACCGCAACCCCCGGGGAAAAAAATGCAATTTTTTTTTTCATCTGAGAGCAACATACAATAGGCTCACAACGCACGAATAATGCGCAGATGACTAATAAGAGCAATTTATAATGTCAAATTAAAGTAAAGTCGAAGCATAGATCGACTTGTGAGAATATATCTCAACATCTCAGAGAAAGCATTTCTCTTAAGGATAAATATTTCCAGGGAGGTGCCACTAACGTATACTACAATGCTGGCAATGACACAATGCATATAACAATTTCATATTTAAGCACTATAAGTACATGATTGACAAAGAAGAAAAATCATCCAAGAACAGCGGTGAATATATAGCAATGAACGTAGTGATACAATCACTATATTACCAATTACAATGTGTATCTATCTTGATATAGAAAAGAACTATTATAGACTTAGATGTGTTAAGAAGTCCAAGACCCAACAGTTAGGTGAAATCATGTGGGCATCTAGACAAAATGTCTGCCATCACATTATCTGATCCACGGATAGCTCGTACCGAGAAATGAAAAGGTTGAAGAGCAATTGCATATCGAGTAGACCTCGAGCTCTTCAAATTCTTACTCTGTATAGCCGTAAGAGCTTTCTGGTCGGTTTCTACTATGAAATGTGAGCCTAGAAGGAACCTTTGTAGTTTGAGAATGGACCAGACCATAGCCAATAGCTCACGGTCTAAAACCGAGTAATTCCTTTCTGCAGCATTAAGTTTTCTGGAGATAACATTACAGGATGCAGAGTTCCAGAGTACTCTTGCATTAGTGCCGCTCCAATCCCAGTGGATGAAGCGTCACTACGAAGAACAAATGTCTTATCCGTAAATTGATGTTGCCACCCATTTACCAGAAAATCTAGGTATGAAAAGAGAACTAATGAGGGAGGTCAAAGTTCGGCAGCTAAAATACTTTGGCCACATAAAAAGGCATAACACCTTGCAGAAGACCATAACAGAAGGGAGAATTGAAGGCAAACGTGCAAGGGGAAGACAGCGCTGTAAGTGGGAAGATAACATCAAGAGATGGACAGGAAAGAGTCTATCAGAGTGCACCACCAAGGCAAGAGACAGAAGACGTTGGAGATCCATTACAGCCAACCTTCGTTGTGGAGATGGCAACTGATGATGATGATGAACGTAAACAGTCTGGGATCGGCTCAAAGCAAAAATGTAAGAGATAAAGATAGGCCCATAGCAGATACTTCCGTAGGGGAGTGGAGTGTTAGAGACTTCACCCTACTAGATTCAGCATAGAGCAAAATAGTGAATTAAAGGACAAAAAAACTGCCAAATAATAAGCGATCGGACAGAAAAATGAAGATGAAATGATACTGTCGTAGGGCTGAAGGTGTGAGAGAGCACACAAAGGACATGGACAAACCGTTCCGTCACAGAGACAATAAATTGTACACCATAATTCTTTCCCGTCATTACTTGCAAGTAATATATAACAATGCTTTGGAGCGGAGCGCGGAGCTGGAGCGTGGATCAGTAGGATTTTGCCCGGAGCTGAAGCGGGGTCTGGGCACATACAATCTTGACTGCTGCACTGGTTCGGTTTAAATAAAGTTATTTTCAATTCAAAATGAATCAAATTGGACTAAATTTGTAAAAAAAGAAATAAAATATGTCATATAATTCTATTAAATACATTTTAAGAAGTTAATTAACACGGAGACAATTTTAAAAAGTTAGAATAAACAACTAAATTGCACACCACAGGCGGTCGATTTTATTAAAACACATCTCAGTGGCGTCTTTAGATTTGAATTTGAAAACCTCAAGTTTGAGCTTTTAGGAAAAGCAAATAAGAAATCGGAGACGTGCAAGGTGGAAAGGGAAGGGAATGGCGAGCTAAAACAATGAAGCTTCAACACGAGTGAAAAAAGTGTCATGAAAAGACAAGGCCTCGTCATCTGTAAGGAGCTTAAAGGGAAAGGTAATTGTGAATGAATTCATCAGACGATAATGAAGAAACTGGATAAACAGGAAAAACGACTGCGTATTTCTGCGATTTTTAATTTTCAGTCAATAGCCTTTAGCTTCCCAAGGAGCATAGACCTTCAACAAACACATGCAAAGTCCTCCTGTCACGTGTAATCAGCTCAAGTTCTGTTCATGTTTTCCTCATCATTTTCACTTCTGTATCCAGTTCTCTTCTCCATGTTTTTTTTTTGGTCTACATCTGCCTCTCTTTCTACGGGGATTCCAGAACAAGGACTGCCTTGTAATGTTATCAACAGGTTTCCTCAATGTGTGTCCTATCCATCGCCAGCGTCTTCTTCTCATCTCTTGTTCCGCTGGCACTTGTCTGGTTCGTGTCATCAGTTCCACATCTGTGAGCTTGTCACACCATTTCAATCTTTCCATTCTATGCAAGCACCCACTTATGAAAGTATGTAGTGATGTTTAATTGTAATGAAGCATTATTTGCGAAAAATTTAGGAAGGTTGTGAAGTGATGGAATCTTTATTAAAAAATAAAGGTAATTGATTGCCCCAGTGGAGTGAAGTGATAGAGACTACGCTATACTAGTGTCCAGCTTCGAGAGATCGGGTGACCAGTTCCCTTCCTCGCTGCCTTTCCCTTACTCAATAGCAGAGTCAGGTACCCATTTACAGATGGGTATACTGGAGCATGATAGTGTTTCGAACCCGGCAGCTTTGCCGCGAGAGGTCAGCGGTCTAACCATTCTGGTAATCGGACGCTCGGAATCTAATGGTAGGCTAAAAGTTAAGACTGCTTCTGAGATCAATCACATCTAACTAAAAAACATTTAGTCTGCTTGTGGACTAATGGCCAACAATCTTTGTGATATATTTGTTGGTACCTGTACATAAAGACAATCTTCTACTTTCTAAACGTGAAGGAAATGCTTTTCATATTCCCGTTTGTTTCGTCTCTCTGTTCTTGCAAACTTTTGTATCCTTTTTAATAATTTTCTTCGCCACTACAAACTTGAAGGGAGTGGCGACAACAAACAGACCCTTGGGAAGGGGTGCCAGGGGTGGGAATGCGAGATTAGTTCTGGGCACACCTATTTACAGATAGCGTGTTTTGTGTGTACTTGTTAAACATTCACTTCCGGTGTGTGTCGTGAGCGGAACCCTCCTGCCGGTCCCAGGAGGATTTATTTGAATGTTTGCTGCAAGAACATGTGTTCTGTTTGTTGTATGTGTATGTCTGTTTGTCTGTTTATATGCATGCAAGCGTGCGTATTTTTGTATGGATGTGTGCGTTTATATATATATATATATATATATATATATATATATATATATATATATATATATATATATATATATATATATATATATATATATATATATATATATATATATATATATATATATATATATAAGCGCATTTGTTTTTATGTTTATTTCTTGTGTCTATATATCCGTGTGTGTCCGTTTAAAAACATCATTGTTATTATGAGTACAGTATTTGTTCCACGACAAGTGAGCCGACCTCTAAATGAGGCAGAATGTAAAGTTATCGTGGTAAGGGAGGGAATAAAACAAAACTGTACTTTCTTGCACTACTACGAGTATTTAAATACCAAATGGCCACTGTGGATCAAAATTATGCACAGGAACGCCAACTTGATAGTAGGGCTCTATGGACTTTGGTCTTGTCAACATTACGAAGAAATACATTTTTAAAAAAGCAGACATTTGTAAATGTCTAAGAAGAATTCTGACGAGAAATGGCTGAACAAGATCTGGAATAACGATTCGTCTGCACACGAAGAAAACAGAAGCCGAGAGATTGTGTGACACATTGAAGTAAGATATGACAGATACATCGGTCACAGGGTGAACAAATACGTTATGTATTCGTTTATGTGGAAATATGCTTCCTCCTATAGCTAGTTGATTTGAAGCACAGAAGTTAGCTAATAGTTCCCCATTCTTGTTCATCATACCTAATCCATGCTTTCCCATGATTTCTTCAAAGCCGGTGTTGTCTGTTCCTATTTTCGCATTTAGGCCCCGCCAATCAAAATTGTGATGCCTTTCTTTTCTTTTTGTCCAAGACATTTTGTAGTCTGGTGTAAAAGTCTTCTTTCTCAGATTCTTCTTTATCATTTGTTGGTGCATAACACTGGATGATGATTATATTTACTTTCTTTTTGGCTGATTTAAACCTTGGGTCCCATTGCCTCCCATTCTATAAGTGCCCTCTGTGCTTCCCTAGACAGCTTTATAGCCACCCCTTCACTGTGGCCGGCGTGATGTTGACCACATCACCTCTAGTGTGCCGATGGTCAAGAAAATACTCGCCTAACACCGTATTCCCCAAATGCCTCAATTGGCGTGTAACGGGATCCTTCACTGTGGTGGGCTCTTTCCTCCTCATGTCCTGAGGACACCATTTCTCCTGTTATCAATCTCCTCTTCTCTATGCCCTTCCACCGTGTCTCGCAGAGACCCATGATACGGGGGGCGTTCAGAAAGTAATGCACCACATCGTTTTTCTCGGTTAATAATGAAGATAAAAGCATGAAATTTTGCACACTTCAAATATGGCATGTGTCAATTGTGTGCACCAAATTGCACCGCAACCGGCCACAAACTACGGCTGCCTTAAACCGTTGAAATGAAGCGTGTTAGCAACATGCGTTATAAGCAGCGAATTGTGATAGAATTTCTCGTTGCAGAGAAGGAAACTGTTGTGAACATTCACAAGCGTCTATGTCATGTGTATGGAAGTTCTGCAGTCGACAGGAGTACAGTCAGTCGCTGGGTTCAGAGAATCAAAGAATCAGGAAGTGGAGATACGGAGCTGCTTGATCTGCCGCGCTGTGGACGTCCTGCCACAGCCACCAACGCAGAAATGTTGAAATGCGCTGAGGGCATTATTCTTACTGATAGGTGAATCACTACTCAACAATTGGCCTTACAGCTGTCAGTCAGCATTGGTAGTGCAAATGCAGTTATAAAGACTCTCGGATTTTCTAAGGTTTGCGCAAGATGGGTTCCTCGAAGTCTCACAAATGACCACCGATTGCAAAGGAAAGCAATTTCTTCTGAATTGTTGGAGCGTTTCAATGCTGATGGAGAGAGCTTTTTGGCTAAGATCGTTACAGGTGAAGAAACCTGGGCACATCATTTTGAACATGAGACAAAAAGACAGTCAATGGAGTGGCATCATCCGCAATCACCACGAAGAAAGAAATTCAAGACAATTCCTTCAGCTGGAAAGGTCATGATCACTGTCTTTTGGGACATTGAAGGTGTGATTCTTGTGGACGTTATGCCAAGAGGAGAGACAATCAATTCGCAAGCTTACATTAAGACATTGAAAAAACTCAATCAACGTTTTCGCAGAGTTCGGCCGCACAAGAATCCAGCAGACCTGCTTCTCCTTCACGACAATGCGTGACCTCACACAAGTCTGGCAACACGGGAAGCAATCACCAAATTGGGGTTGACTGTACTACCCCATCCACCCTATAGTCCCGATTTGGCACCCTCTGATTTTCATCTATTTGGCCCACTTAAAGATGCACTCCGTGGGACAAGGTTTGAAGATGATGAAGGAGTGATTCATGCAGCGAAGAAATGGCTACATGATCAAGACAAAATCTGGTACGGGGTAGGAATATGTGGTAAGTTTTGATGTTAAGAAGAATGGTGTGCATATAGTTGTACTTGAGTGAGATCAACTGTGAAGGTCTCTGAGGTAAACAATGGACAGCTGTGTTACAGAGTACCTTTCTTGTTACCACCCTACGATCTCACTCTAAGTTATATTTTTATTGACTAGCGTGACTGAAAGCTGCATAAAGTGTCTAGGGTATTGTAAGAGTGTTGTTAAAGAATCTCAATACAAAAACATATACAAACATATACTAATTACTATGATAAACTCAACAATTTTGATGGATAGATATATTTACAAATATATATATATAAAAATATTTACATACAACAGACAATATGTCCATAGTACATTGTTACAAATTTTCAAGTTGATGATATTTACTCTATTTAACTACTGGTACTGAGATGCAGGTTGGGGATTTACATCATCCCAATGTTCTTTTGTTTCACTAGAATTGTTTATGTTAGTCTTTTGGAGGAACGTTTTTGTCTATACAGGAGATTTTTCTTTAGTCGTGATAAGTTGTCCCAGGCCAGATATTGCACTTATCTGGTTCCTGGAATCACAGCAGTTGTAGTTGGTTTGGCCAGACACTTCAGTCTCCTCTGGTCTTGAACTTCTTTAATACCAACAGGTACCAGAGACTCTTAGAAATCGTGCTGAATTTCTCTATCATCGAGTACCAGCACCAGACAAGTGCCAGCAGGAACCCCTGTCGATGCAAGTTATGGTTCTGTCTTAATACCAAACTAATTCCTCCTAATTTACATGTAACCATACATTCAATACAAAAGAACATGGTCAGCTCTCTCTGACAACTCTGCTTCTCCACTTTAGTTTGATGGAACAAATTTGTACCAGTTTTCTTTTCTCTTCCCTAATGGATGCTACGCCTCTGTCATTCCTGCAGTAATCTTTTCCATGCAATAAGATAGGTGTAATGTTCCTGTATGACCATCATATATATAGTCCTGTAGTTTTAAACATTCTTAGATAGTCCCTAATATGATGGATCAACATCTAGGCCATGCCTAAGTCTGCCATGGAACCATTTAATTACAATCTTTTACATGGCCTTTTCTTTTTCCACACAACCCTTTTTAATTAAAAAGTCAATAAAATCAATCTTACCACATATCAAGGAAATATAAACAAGTAACGATGAATTAGGCAATAGAATATGGCACACTTTCATCACTGCCTCTGTTCAGACTGCTTTCTGTTGTTAGTTATTTTAAAACAAAGCACAAGTCTGCTCATCGCTGCTTGTTCCTCAGAATATTTTGAAAAAATGGCAGCGAGCAGCTTACTATTTCATTAAATTAAAAGGCTTTGGCCAATGAGACCAAGCATCTCTTTTCTTGAATGAAACTTTATTTTTTTTTAAATATCTCAAACCTCTATGTGTTACTATTACCAACTAGATTTGTATATTTAGGTTAGCCAATAATATTTCGGCTTCCTTCAAATTTCATCCAATCCACTTCATCGTACTATCTTAGCCTTTCTTTCACCTAATTTTTTTCTCCAAAAAAATATGCTATCCAATCTAAGCAGACATGACTTGACCTGACAGTATCTCCGATTCTCTATGTATTATTACCAATATTTGATTATTTAATGGACTATTTAGATAACTAACAACATATTCTTGGTCAACAAGTCTTCAGGTACACGAATATATGATTTTTATGGGGCTAAGTGGCTTGGTTCAAAATTCTATCTTTTTTCTATGTTAGTTGTATATGTTTAAACTACCTCCTGTTCAATTCTTTTTCCATGTACTTTCAAGCTAAATACGAGAGTCTCTCGTAATACATGAGAATTACGTCATTCGCAACAAGAGCTAAGCGTGTTTCCATGACCGTAGTGTCCACATTTTCTAACGTTTACATCGTAATTTGAAAACCGCCTAAGGCAAAGCTAGAAAGTTGGTTTTATTTTTAGAAACAACGTGAGACGTGATTTGCGTTGGTTATCTATCCGTCCCCTCCCTTTCCACAATGTATTTTAGGCAAATACTTCATTGAACTTGGAAAAGTGGTACAAATTTAAAAAATAGGGTACCATTTTTGGTTCGGCCAATGCGTTATCAATTAATACGCTGAAGGCGTAGGCGACGACTATCATTCTCGCCGAAAATTTGTAGTACTATTCTATCTTTGACTGTATGCACTAGACTGTTATATTCTAATTTAGATATTGTATTTAGGAATTCACCACATATCTCCCCACTTAGAACAGACTATCTATCATATGTCAGTTCCTACTTCTAAATACACATAGATGAATTTACTACCTATGCCTGGTGACTACTCTGATGTTCGTCGTACGGATGTCTGCTTAAAAAATCTGCACCTACATTGGTTTTGCCTGGAATATATTCTATGGTAAACTGGTATGGCTGTAGGAGCAACGACCAACGTAATAATCTAGCATTTTCATGCCTTGCTTGTGACAGACACACGAGTGGTTTATGATCTGTTTGGATCTTAAAGAATTTACCATAGAGATAAATCTGGAACTTTTTTATAGCCCATATGACAGCCAAACATTCTTTTTCACTTGTTGAATATTTTTGTTCTGCTGAGTTCAACTTACGGCTAGCATAAGCTACTGGGGTTAATTCCCCTTCAAGTGAAGTTGACCTTTGTAATAGAGCTGCACCCAAACTTATATTACTAGCATCCGTTCTCACAATGAGTTCTTGACTCAAGTCAGGTAATTTCAAAATAGGCCTGCTTGTGAGCTTTTCCTTCAACTCTTGGTAGGCTAATTCACACTGCGCTGACCAAGTAATTCTATCAGGATTTCCTTTGCGCGTTAAATCAGTCAATGGAGCACATATGGAGTTAAAGTTTTAAATATACTTTTGGTAGAAACCACATAATGAGACAAAAGATCGCACATCTTTCTTTGTCTGTGGTCTTGGTGCTCTTTTCAACTTCTCCAGGTTCTTGGGGTCAGGGGTCATGTTTCCCTGATGTACTGTGTGTCCCAAGAATTCCAGCTCTTTACATCCAACACAGCATTTCGTCGGTCTAGCTGTCAAATTTGTCTCTCTAAGTCGATTAAACAACATATCCAGAGAGTTAATGTGTTCCTCAAATGTTTCAGTCGCTATGAGAATATCATCCATGAAGTTGGTGATGCATGGATTATTCAGGGGATCCAGTAACTTTCTCATCATCCTCGAAAACACACTCGGTGCATTTTTCAGCCCGAATGGCAACATGTTATATTCATAATGTCCCTCCGAGGTGCTAAAGGCTAAATAAGGTCTAACCTCCGGCTTTACTGGAATCTGATAGTAGCCTTTGCTCAGATCCACTTTAGAGAAATATTTAGCTTTATTCAGCCTGGCAAACAGCTGATTTGTATCAGGTAATGGATCCACCTGACCTTCTGTGACAGTGTCGTGAAACGAGTGTAACCCACTACTTTGTTAATCACTATGTCGAGATACAGATTTGCTTCAACCAATCAACGAGCAACGTTCACCAGTTTCTGAGACAGAATAAGTTAACGGCCATCTTGTTCACGCAAGATGGCGGATGAAAACTGAATAAAATTAGGCTGTACAGCGCTTGAGACTAAACCGGAGGAAACCAATCATTTTGCTCCGCCAGGAACCAACCAAACGCTTTCCTTAAGCATTTACCTACCTATATAATCGGGCGGATTTTATGCATAATCACACATCACCGACACGACGCCAGAGATACCGACCGACTGAAGAGGAGAAGCTGTCATCTTGATTTATAGCTTACCTGGAGTGCAATGACCTGCAGCTTGCTTTGCTAAGTCGAGTCAAAATCTGGCCGGTTTGAATCTTAGAGGGTAAATATATTTACGATAACTTTTAGGAAAATAGGCTTTCAGCAGGTCTATAATGTTGGTATTTGTTGTGTGTCATTTATACTACCTATCAGGTTACTGATTGTATCTTGGGGGAAATTAAGTATAATGATTGTATTTCCTATTATGATTGAATAGACAAAGACTAATAGGACTCATACCTCAATCTATTGTCTCCTATAACTCAATCTATTGTCTCACATGACTTCAGTCTATTATCTCCGATAAGACCAACTGCCATATAACCAAAACAGTCCTTGTTAGGACTCAACCTATTGTCTCCTATACTTCAATCTGTTATCTCAGACCAACTGCAATATAACCAAAACAGTCCTTGTTAGGACTCAACCTATTGTCTCCTATACTTCAATCTGTTATCTCAGACCAACTGCAATATAACCAAAACAGTCCTTGTTAGGACTCAACCTATTGTCTCCTATAACTTCAATCTATTATCTCAGACCAACTGCAATATAACCAAAACAGTCCTTGTTAGGACTCAATCTATTGTCTCCTATAACTTCAGTCTATTGTCTCAGATAACACCAACTGAAATATAACCAAAACAGTCCTTGTTAGGACTCAATCTATTGTCTCATCTAACTCCAATCTATTGTCTCCTATAACTCCAACCTGATATATATATATAAATATAACCAAACAGTCCTCGTCTCACATACTCCTATCATAAGAACATAACGTTATTGTTAGGATATATTATAGCACTTGTCAGAGAGGGCCTGGTATATTATAGGGGGAAGGACATTGTTGTATCACACCTAGGTGTACATATTATTGGATGTATTCATGGACACGCTCATATCATATACAATAGAAATAGGTGGGCTTGAGGACAGAAATTAGCCCCTATTTTTCCTTGTTACAGGTTTTATTCGTGTCCTAAAACCTGAGATCGTGGGTCGTCAATCCAGCTGCCTGGAACTCCGCAGGAGCATAGAGGTTGTCCTGACCCTACATCTTTGGTTCCCCCTCAGTCTTGGGTGGGCTAAAGGAACGATACTCAGTCGATGTTGTGTGAACCAACCAAAGAAGAACAGACCTTAGATGTTACGGTAGATTAATTGGCATTGTCTGCTAGAGGTTAGCAGCATGCGATTTTAGGGGTTACAACGTTTAATGTAATGTAAAAGTATTATTAGCCTAGTGAACGCTGTGACGTTTCAGCGTTGGTAGTCACGCACGGTGACCAAGTAACGGGACCCTTTCTTGAATGACCGTCGAACGGAGAAGACGTGTCTTTATATTCTTATAGTGTCGGGCATGGAATGCCACACAGTTATATTGTATTTTATTATGGACATGGGTCAGTCCACTGTTATGATGAAGAAAGATGAAGTTACAGGTTAGTAATTGACTAAACCTTGTCGAGATGAATTAACAGTCCGTTTTAGTTAATACTAGTGCCAGACGCATAATCTCACTGTCGGTCGTTGGATTTACCAACCACGCGTGCATATAGTTATGTCGTTCTGCCTACAGTAATTCAGATGTATGAGACAAAGGACTGATATGCAAGATAGCTAACTCAACATAGGATTCAAAATTATATTTGTGATGTAATTCATGATCAACGTACGATGTCTACAGCATGTATAATAAATTGTTTGTTTGGACTCTAGACATGACTTATCCCGTCTATGAACATTTGGGAATTCAATTATGACTATCATGGTTTCAAAGTATTTAAACCCACATTCGCGTAATTAACATCGAAGGCACGATGCAAAAATGATGAACTGTAAACCCAGGTACCACGATTGACTATCAAACTTTCAACAATCCGTTGGGCTAATTTTCCGACCCGCAATAGAAGTGGTTGGCCATCGCTGGGGATCGAAAGAAAAAGGAAAATTTTTCTTGTTTACATACTTTCACAAACTGTTTACGATTAAAAGAAAGTCACATGATTTGCATAAATATGACGTTAAACGCATGACTACGAAATGCCAATCTGACGTCACTACATCATGCGTAGATGCCGGGCTTCGAAAGTACAACCTTCAACGCATTCCAGGTTTGATGAAAAGTTACATGATCAAGAAGACCAGACGATGAAATACGGTTATCAGCCAACAAGGAGCAAACAGTACTAGGCATGAATCTAGTCCGTTGATGAACTTGACATCGCCGGTGCCTTTTAAAGATAAGTCTAGACTTAGGACGATTGTCATTCATATAGCACAATACTAAGTCCATTTCTCTGTGCAGGCATGTCCACTCTATTTGTTATATATCTATGTTATATCTGTTTTTTCCGTTGATGTTGTGTCACTAATTTTTGTGTACGCAGGTTAATTTTCTATTCAGTTCATTCTTTAATCTCTCACTTCCGGTTTATACAACTTAGTTATAAATGCATTTTTATTGTGAAAATGTCTTGTCGTATGGTAATACTGTTCTGTAATCCTTGGTTAACAAATTGTGTTGTTTGTCTTCATTTCATCCATTTATAAGATAATATTAATACTATAATTTATTCATTAATAAGAGTGTAGATTAATATGATTAAATTTTTATGAGTTTTAAGGAGGAATTAGGGACTTTGCACCAATTTGCAGTGGTGGTCCAAGAAATGGGCAATGCACTTTATAGCTCATGGTTATGACATAATATTCAATAATTAATTATTATAAATTTATAACATATTAAGACATATTAAACGTTAATTAGTACACTTTCTCAGTACTACATTGTGAACTTAGTAACTATTAAGATTAAATAACCTAATTATTTAGGTATAATACCCATAATTATTGAATACTAATATTAAGTGCATAATATAATGTCAGCACCTTAGATAACTAACTATCATAACTATTTATGATAGATATTAGTGAGTATATATAATATTTTTACAAAATATTATAGATTTGTGGAACTTATAAATAACAGTACAGGAATATTGCAATTTCTTGTAGTGATTATTCAGTCGTTGAGTAATTACAAATATCTACATAGACTTTATTAGTGATTACTAGACATAAGTAATTGAATACTTAAATAAATCAACTTCAAGAATGCTTACCTTGGATCATTTCATTAAAATTGGAAAAGATTGTAATAAAAAGGGTGATGCACTCCTGGAATTTGCGGAACAACAACTTGCAAAATATAAGGCAGAGATGGAAGAACTTGAAAGAAAAGAGGCTGAAAAGAAAGCTATTGCTAAGGCAGAGATGGAAGAACTTGAAAGAAAAGAGGCTGAAAAGAAAGCTATTGCTAAGGCAGAGATGGAAGAACTTGAAAGAAAAGAGGCGGATAAGAGAGCAGAATTAAGATAAGAAGAAGAAAGAAAGGTGGCAAGAGATGAAATCCTACGGATTGAAGAAGAGAATAAATTGAAACGACAGGAAATCATACTACAGCAAGAAATAGAATTGCAACGGCTTAAATTGGAAACAGCAAAACTTCATTCGCAGGGTGCTGCAGCAAGCCAAAATGATAATGCTCAATCGGGATCTTCATCCAACCGACTTGAGGGCAATTATTACTTTAAGCTACCACCGTTCAAGTTACTCGTAGACGATTTGTCATCATGGCTGGCGCGCTTTGAGGATATATGCAAGGTCAATAACCTTGACAAAACTGCATGGGCACTTAAACTCAAAGAATTTCTGGATGGCGAACCTGCAAGTGCAGCACAAAATATTGATCCGACATTAGCCACAGACTATGAGGCCATTAAGACTTTGTTATTGCGTCGGTTCCAATTGAACGAAGAGGCATGTAGATTACGTTTCAAAAGTTTGTTGCCAGATAATAAGGACTTTACAGGGTTTATTGCTAACATACGCAATACTTTTAACAGATGGGTTGAACTGGCAGGTGTCAACAAGTCTTACGACAAGTTAGTCGATTTGTTATTGAGGGATAAAGTGTTATCTTCTGTCAGCCCTCCGTTCTTTGCTTATCTGCAAGAACGTAAACCAGAAACTATTGATGAGTTAGAAAAAATTTCGTTAAATTACTGCACCGCTCATCCGAATGCTAACATTTCTGGCTCGTTGATAAGAGAACCTCTTCCTGTAGCCTCCAATATGGCATATCATAGTAATAACAAACCAAGAACACACAGTGTGGACAGAGGTTGGTTCAAAGGAAACTATGACATTAATTTTCATAAGGGACGTAATAGTTTTAACAATAACTTTAATAGAGGAAGACCACAAAATAGAAACTATTCACCTCAGTCCAGATACAACAATAATCCACGTAACTCAAGTTATAATCGGTCATATAATTATAATAATGGAGCAATTGGAACAACAGCGATAATTATAACTCGAGACATCGAGATAACAGTTACAATAGGGGACAACGGGATAATTCAACTGATTATTCTCGTAATCGTTCTCATTTTCGTAGATCGACAAATTATAATCATAATACAGGGGCAGCCGTTACTACTGCTACAACCCCTGGGGTTCAGAGTTCACCTACTAATAACAAAATACAGTCTTCATCTACATGTTATGCAAGGAATTATAACGTGGCAAATAGTTGCCCAGAATGTAATCTTATATTTCAGAAGGCAAAAGAGACAGTTGTGAACTGCGGACACATTCTACCAGAAGTCAGTCTAGCAGTCAATGACGGAACAGGCTCGCTGATCTTCAACAGAGGAAAAGTTAATGGATCCGTCGTCTCAGTTTTAAGAGATTCGGGATCGACAACGATCGGAATCCGTCAGTCACTTGTTCATCCAAATTGTGCAACTGGAGAACATGTCAGGTGCATGACCTTTGGAGGAACCATAGAATGTTATCCAACTGCTATTATATATATTAATACACCTTTTTTCACAGGCAACGTTAAAGCATGCATGTTAAGAAACCCAATTGCCGACCTTATGGTGGGATGCATACACGGAAGTAAAGATTGCACACCAGAAGAGATTATTGAATGGGAAAAAAAATAATCTATGCATCGGAAATGCAGTAATAACCAGAGCACATACGAAACAATTTGAGAGTATGGACTCTGAAAACAAGGAAGCGGACAAACATGAAAATATCGAGGTTCATTCTACTATTGACCGAGTATCCTTTGCTGCAAAACAGAAGGAAGACATATCATTAACAAAATTTTTTGTATTGGTCAACAAAGTTGACAATCTTGCTATGAACAATAATAATAGTCATTGGTTTATTATTAAAAATGACATTTTATTAAGATGTTTTATGGATAAAACTCATGTAAGACAACAGGTCATGGTACCTTTTGCTTTTAGACGGTACATACTTCAACACGCACATGATTCTAAGTGCGCAGGTCACATGGGACACGTTCTCGAGTATTATCTTTTTTTTTTGGCCGGGAGTGTCAGGAGATATTTCACAGTATGTACGCTCCTGTACGATATGCCAGGAAGTGAAAGCACGAGGAGCCTTTCACACGGCGCCTATCCAGGCTTGTGACATATCTGTGAGACCCTTTGACAAGATGGCCATTGATATTATTGGCTCACTTTTACCATCAGCCAGAGGACATAGATCTATTCTCACGTGCATCGATTTATGCACACGATGGCCAGAAGCCATCCCATTGAAATCAACCACCACCACAGATGTAGCTGATGCACTACACCTGATCTTCTCTAGAGTAGGTTTTCCTAGGAAACTTTTATCAGATCATGGATCTCAATTTATATCTGAGACTATGACTGAAGTAATGAAGACTTGGAATATAGATAGAAATCTCAGCAGCATTTATCACCCAATGAGTAATGGTGCAGTAGAAAGACTTAACCGCACACTCAAACAAATGTTACATAAAGTTACAGTTAACCATCCACAGGACTGGGACAGAGTACTCCCAGCCGTGTTATTCGCTTATCGAGAGGTGCCACATGAACAAACTGGCTTCTCTCCGTTTCAATTAGTCTTTGGCGCTCCACCAAGAGGTCCTATGGGACTAATAAAAGACTTATTGATTGACTCCGAGATGACTCAGGATACCCAGTCATCCTATGAGTATGTAATTAATCTCCGGAATAACATTATTGATGCCTGCAAAATGGCAACAGCTTCATCTGAGGCTGCTAAAGCGAAAACTAGAACTTTCCAAAACAGTAATAGACGATTACGTCAATTATTTCCAGGAGATCAAGCTTATGTGTTATTGCCACATAACGATAATAAACTTCTCATCTCGTGGAACGGTCCATACCAGGTTATCAATAAGATTTCTGATGTTGATTATGTCCTGGACATTAAGGGACATCACAAAATATTTCACATTAATATGCTCAAACTATTTCATACTCGAACTGAACATCTACAAGCTATTTTTCATGAACTAGATGACACTTTCGTACCTACATGTCACTATTCTAATTTGTCTGTTATCCAGGAAGAAGAATCTTCTTTTCCTGAGGTACAGTTAGCATTACCTGTACCTGTAGTACAGCCTACTGAATCTTGGCGGGACGTAACCATCTCTTCGTCGGTTACACCGCAACAGCATCAACAGATTGCTGGACTTCTACAATCTTATCCAGATGTGTTGACCGACGTTCCAGGTCGCACATCAGTCGTTAGTCATGACATCACTCTTAACGATGATACTCCAATTCGGGTACATCCATATTCTGTTCCTCTACACTTTCTTACTAAAACTACTAAGGAACTTGAACAGATGTTATCTTTAGGAATTATTGAAACTAGTAATTCCCCATTTTCTTCTCCATTAGTTATTGTCCGAAAGAAGGACAATAACATTAGACTATGCGTCGACTATAGAAAATTAAATGCACAAACGATAGTTGATAGCGAACCACATCCACTTCTCGACGACTTACTGCCACGTCTATCGACCGCAACTATATTCACTAAGATAGACTTAACTAAAGGTTATTGGCAGATACCACTAGCCGAAAAAGCTAAATACTACACAGCGTTTTCCACTCCGCAAGGTCTATACCAGTGGAATGTTATGACTTTTGGGCTTGTTAACGCTCCAGCTACCTTTGTTCGCATGATGCGACACATTTTTTCAGGTAGACCAAACATTATTACATACATAGACGACATATGCTTATTTAGTTCATCTTTTGAGGAACATTTTTTGGGTCTTGAATACGTTTTGGACACATTAAGAAGGAACAATTTACCTGCTAAACCCACATAATTACAAGTAGCGTTTCACAAAATAACTTTTTTGGGTCACATTATTGGAGCAGGATATATCCGAACACTACCCAGTACAGTTTCTAAAATTTTAAACATTTCCGTTCCTCAAACGAAGAAACAGGTTAGAAGCTTGTTAGGACTAGTCAAATATTACAGCAGATTTGTACCTAACCTGTCATCTATCACGGCTGTCTTATCATCACTGTCGAAAAAGGATATGCCAGTGAAGGTGACATTGATTAGTGAGTGTAATAATGTATTTCTTAATATTATTAACATTTTTTCAAACCCACCTATTTTGAGACTACCTGATGCTTCCAAAAATTTATTCTCCGCACAGATGCGAGTATGTACGGAATTGGCGCATGTTTGCTCCAATATCATGACGACATCCTCCATCCATCCTTGTACGTCGCACGGAAACTGAAACCGCCAGAGATCAAATACTCCACTGTCGACCGCGAACTGTTAGCAGTGGTGTGGGCGATAACGAAACTGGAGAAGTTCCTGTTAGGGGCCCCATTCGTGGTCCAGACAGATCAAAAAGCCGTAGCATCACTACGACGGGCGAATCATAAAAGTCCAAAGCTCACCAGATTCGCTATTCTCCTTCAACCTTTTGACTTCTCAATCGAGTACATCACAGGATCAGATAACGTCTTGGCAGATACTCTGTCTCGAAATCCTACTGATGTCGAGTCCTGAACTATAGTAACGTCACAGATACTTACTCAAGAGACATAGCACTATCATTGCTGTTCTACATAGACAGAAACAATTGCCTACAATACACGTATCTGCTTACTAAAGACATATTATATACGAAATGAACGAAATCAATTGACTCTATGTTCGTATTTACGCCAGGACTTTGCTTGATATCCAGTCATGGTAAAACTATTGGAAACATTTTCGTGCATCAAGTGAA
Source organism: Oreohelix idahoensis (assembly GCA_024509875.1). Classification (NCBI taxonomy): domain Eukaryota; kingdom Metazoa; phylum Mollusca; class Gastropoda; order Stylommatophora; family Oreohelicidae; genus Oreohelix; species Oreohelix idahoensis. Next base: position 93,223 of record JAMPIV010003735.1, on the reverse strand, counting down.
AATAATAGAAAATACTATCAAAGTAACTTAGTATGCGACAAGAACTATTGTCAATAACGTCGATACTTATTAACTGAAACACATAAACATTTTTTTCTAATCGGAATTCACAAGGATCAAGCCTACGGATGGGTCATCATATCCAACTTTAATTAATTTTAATTAAGTCGTTAAAATAATGGAAATTAAAATGAAAGGTGAGATAAATATGAAAAAAATGAAATGAAATTTGGAAAAAAATGAAAGAAAGAAATAAATAAAAACTCACATGATTCTTAGATAATGTTATTGTATGTAACTATTATATTATATAGTTAATAATTACGTTGATACATTACATACTACATTATTGTTTAAATTGGTTAATTTAGATAGGTATTAACAACTTAATACTAAACTTAATTAATGTCCAACACACATAACTAAGTTAAATTTATACATTACTTTCTTTCTCTACTTTATTCTTCATTTATTTATTTCTCTCTTTAACATATCCTTTTATTGTTCTTACATTAGATTTTCAACAACTTTATTCTTATTACACACTCAATATAATTAATTAGTTTAATTTTCACTCTTTAGATTAGTCTGACGTGACATTTCATTGCGACATATTTTAAGTTAATTAATTATTTAATTCGATATCAACATTAGCCATTCTCTTTTAGTTTATATAAAATTTATGTATAACATTTATGTATAATATGATCATTAATATATTAGATGACTGTTAGTTAGTCGACATGACCACGACATTTGTTCTAGACAGAACATCGTAGGCCATATGCCGCATTTTTGTTAAATTTTTTGATATTGTTAAATTTTTTGATATTCATTCAGATAGGTTTTTGAAAAAAAAAATCTATCTAATAGATTTTTTTCCCCCGGTGGACAGGGAATTGTTACGGTAGATTAATTGGCATTGTCTGCTAGAGGTTAGCAGCATGCGATTTTAGGGGTTACAACGTTTAATGTAATGTAAAAGTATTATTAGCCTAGTGAACGCTGTGACGTTTCAGCGTTGGTAGTCACGCACGGTGACCAAGTAACGGGACCCTTTCTTGAATGACCGTCGAACGGAGAAGTTGTGTCTTTATATTCTTATAGTGTCGGGCATGGAATGCCACACAGTTATATTGTATTTTATTATGGACATGGGTCAGTCCACTGTTATGATGAAGAAAGATGAAGTTACAGGTTAGTAATTGACTAAACCTTGTCGAGATGAATTAACAGTCCGTTTTAGTTAATACTAGTGCCAGATGCATAATCTCACTGTCGGTCGTTGGATTTACCAACCACGCGTGCATATAGTTATGTCGTTCTGCCTACAGTAATTCAGATGTATGAGACAAAGGACTGATATGCAAGATAGCTAACTCAACATAGGATTCAAAATTATATTTGTGATGTAATTCATGATCAACGTACGATGTCTACAGCATGTATAATAAATTGTTTGTTTGGACTCTAGACATGACTTATCCCGTCTATGAACATTTGGGAATTCAATTATGACTATCATGGTTTCAAAGTATTTAAACCCACATTCGCGTAATTAACATCGAAGGCAAGATGCAAAAATGATGAACTGTAAACCCAGGTACCACGATTGACTATCAAACTTTCAACAATCCGTTGGGCTAATTTTCCGACCCGTTTGAATCTTAGAGGGTAAATATATTTACGATAACCTTTAGGAAAATAGGCTTTAAGCAGGTCTATAATGTTGGTACTTGTTGTGTGTCATTTATACTACCTATCAGGTTACTGATTGTATCTTGGGGGAAATTAAGTATAATGATTGTATTTCCTATTATGATTGAATAGACAAAGACTAATAGGACTCATACCTCAATCTATTGTCTCCTATAACTCAATCTATTGTCTCACATGACTTCAGTCTATTATCTCCGATAAGACCAACTGCCATATAACCAAAACAGTCCTTGTTAGGACTCAACCTTTTGTCTCTTATACTTCAATCTGTTATCTCAGACCAACTGCAATATAACCAAAACAGTCCTTGTTAGGACTCAACCTATTGTCTCCTATACTTCAATCTGTTATCTCAGATCAACTGCAATATAACCAAAACAGTCCTTGTTAGGACTCAACCTATTGTCTCCTATAACTTCAATCTATTATCTCAGACCAACTGCAATATAACCAAAACAGTCCTTGTTAGGACTCAATCTATTGTCTCCTATAACTTCAGTCTATTGTCTCAGATAACACCAACTGAAATATAACCAAAACAGTCCTTGTTAGGACTCAATCTATTGTCTCATCTAACTCCAATCTATTGTCTCCTATAACTCCAACCTGATATATATATAAATATAACCAAACAGTCCTCGTCTCACATACTCCTATCATAAGAACATAACGTTATTGTTAGGATATATTATAGCACTTGTCAGAGAGGGCCTGGTATATTATAGGGGGAAGGACATTGTTGTATCACACCTAGGTGTACATATTATTGGATGTATTCATGTATTGAACTTATATTATGGGATGTATTCATGTATTGAATGTATTCATGCATTGAATTTATATTATTGAATGATATCCATGTATTAGTTTATCAGAAAGTGCAAGTAGACACCTGTCTTGTCTCGCTATTGCTAAATCATACTGAGCCATGTTGTCATTCATCCTACATGCAGACACTGAGACACGCTCATATCATATACAATAGAAATAGGTGGGCTTGAGGACAGAAATTAGCCCCTATTTTTCCTTGTTACAGGTTTTATTCGTGTCCTAAAACCTGAGATCGTGGGTCGTCAATCCAGCTGCCTGGAACTCCGCATGAGCATAGAGGTTGTCCTGACCCTACATCTTTGGTCCCCCTCAGTCTTGGGTGGGCTAAAGGAACGATACTCAGCCGATGTTGTGTGAACCAACCAAAGAAGAACAGACCTTAGAGAGATGAGTACACATTAGTACCATTTCTGTCAGCATTGTGAGCATAGAAACTGTCAGTGATGAGAAAGTGAAGTAGCATAGCAAGAGACAAAAATAACAGCATAGCTGATAAGTGTTATATCCTTAATTAACAGTACAGCTGATACATGTACTATAATTGAATAACAGCACAGCTGATATAATTTTTTTGTTCCTATAATTGGAAAACTTGTTGTAATATTTATTTACATATCTATATAAATATAAATATTTGTAAATCATATGTAAACTTACAAATTCATTACATTCCATTTTTCAACATTCACCCTTCAGCACAAGAGTAGATAGTGTATGTACTAAATAAATAATAAGGAAATTGTATTTGAACGACTTGTCAATTTTATCAGTGTTAAGTAAAATCTGTTTCCTTGGTTTTTTAATATCACAGTTAGTTACACAGCGGAGGTGGCACTTTATGTCGGTCTCCTCTCTCCTATTGTTTCGAGATCAGATCATTCACAGCCGTAACTAATTTGTGATACCAGTAGTCCTCTCAGACACTGGGACTTCACCATTTTCTGCAGAAATTCTATTTCTGTAATTGTCAGTACTATACTGATCAAGAGCCAAATAAAACCTCTCGCCACACTGGGGGCTCGTACCTGGGATATTTCTGTACATCTTGAGTCATACTTAGTCTATTCATCTATCTACTAACTCCATCTTGTGCCACCCATAGATAACATAAGAAACAGATTTTTGAAAAAAAATTATATAATAGGATTTAAAAAAAAAACAAAAAAAAAAACAATATTTTCTTAGAAGGAGTACCATTTAGTTCTCAGTAAATAGTTGATGCTCACAAATTTGCACGGAAATTTTTTGTTCATTTAAATTAATTAAGTTTAATTACAATAACTTGTTTATAGTAAATATACATACCCTATCTAAGTAACGCCATGGCTGATCTAGTGAAGTTCAGAACTGCGATCATGCAGATGGGTAAGGAATTAAATATGACAGGTGATGCTCTCACTCAGTATGTCACAACAGAAGTGGACAAACATATGGATAGGGAAGAAAGAAAGTTGCAATTAGAGACTGAAGCAAGGAAATTAGAGGCTGATAGAGAAGCAAAGAAATTAGAGGCTGAAGAAAGGCGGTTGCAAGCGGAAGCTGAGAGAGAAGACAAAAGACTGGAAGCTCAGAGAGAAGACAAAAGACTGGAAGCTGAGAGAGAAACCAAAAGATTAGAAATTGAAGCCAAGAAATGGGAGGCTGAAAATGAGGAAAGGAAATTACAAGCAGAGAGAGACCATCAGTTGAGATTAAAAGAGCTTGAAATTCAGGCAAATACTGGCAATAATGGTGGTAGCTCACCTCACTCTGAGAGTAGCTCCAGCCAGAGCACCTCAAGTGGGGCCATGAATTTTTATCTGGACCCATTTTTTGAGAAAGAAGACGCCATTGAGTCGTACCTGGATAGATACGAAAGACTAGCCACTACCTATGGCTTAGTGAAAGACAAATGGAGTCTTAAACTATCTCAGGGATTGAGAGGTGTGGCCTACGATGTGTATTTGAAGCTCTCAAGAGATGACCAGGAAGATTATGAAATCCTGAAGCAGGCACTGCTTGTGAGATATGAAAAGAACTCAGAATCATATAGAAAGAAATTCCGAACAGCTAAACTTCTTCCAGGAGAAAACTATCACCAATTCTCGGCTAGATTGGAAACCTATTTGGAAAAATGGAGTAGTTTAGGGAAGTGTCAGGATCTGAAAGAAATGGTAATGATGGAGCAGGTGAAAGAGTCCATGCCTCAAGAAATGAGGAAGTTTATCATGGAACAAGGAGCAGAGAGATTGGAAGATATTGTAACTGTTGCTGAGAGATATCAAGCAGCTCAGGCAGAATTATTAGGAAATAAGAAGAAGCAGGGTGAAAACTTCAAATCATCACAAAACTATACCAAATATGAACAAAAGGACCATACCACAAGGAACAAACAAAGATTTGACCAAAAGGACAAAAACCCTCTAAGATCGGATAAGACACCTTACCGGAAGGAAGGAAAGTGGTGTAAAACTTGTCTAATGAGTAACCACAATACTGCGGACTGCAGAAGGAAGAATCCTCCTCATCATGCTGCATGTCTTACAACAGGGAATCAGGGAAGGAAGGAAATGGCAGTAAGTCAGAAAGACTTCCATCATCCCCCTGTCTGTGAGGAAGTGACCGTGAATGGCACTCAAGTACTGTGTTTATATGACACAGGATTGGACTTTGATTCAGTTGTGTGCTCTTCTCTAGTGAGTCCTGACCAGATAACCACAGAAACAGTGGAAATCAGAGGACCTATCAAGGGAGCAAGAACCATGACATTACCCATAGCCCGAATCAACATAAGATCTCGCTATTTGGAAGGAGAAATCAAAGCAGCAGTGATGGACGACCCTATTTACCCTTTGATTTTGGGGTGTAGGTATGTTTTCCTTGGAGAACCTATACAACCCGTAGTTATGGCAACAGTCCAGACCAGGGAAAGCTCCAGGAAAATGGAGGAGAATCCTATCAATACTCATCCAGAAGAGATGAAAAAGGCTCAGGTGGCAGATAGCACACTGAAGCCTTGTTTTGGCAAATTGTCTAAAGCACATAACCCTCCAGAGAAAGAAGACTTGTATATGAAGAATGGCCTACTATACAGAAAAGCTGGAACAGGACCTAAAGGGCATGGACAGCTTGTAGTGCCAAAATCTTACAGGGAGAAGGTTATGACGCTAGGACATGCTATACCCTTCAGTGGACATATGGGAATAGGGGCCATTGGACAAAGGATAGCCTGTTACTACTTTTGGCCAGGAATTACAGAGGACATAAAAAGATATGTAAGATCCTGTCCAGAATGCCAAAGAGTAGCTCCTAAGCATAGGACTGCACCAGCAACACTGGGAGAAATGCCTATTATGGGAATCCCTTTTGAACGTGTTGCAGTAGATATTGTTGGACCCCTCACTAGGACCAAGAAGAGAAATGCTTACATCTTAACCTTGGTTGATACTTGCTCTATGTGGGGAGAAGCAGTGGCCATGTCAGCTATAGATTCAAAGCACGTGGCAGAGGCCCTGTTGACAATATTTACCCGATTAGGTTTCCCGCATCAGATATTGACTGACAATGGGTCTCAGTTTAAGGGAAAGCTAACACAAGAAGTATTCAGGATATTTCAAGCCAGGCACTATCATTGTAGTCCCTACCATGCCCAAGGGAACGGTCAAGTAGAGCGGTTCAATGGTACGCTAATTTCAATCCTTAGAAAGCTGGCGAGTGAAAAAACCTGATACTTGGGATACATACTTACCCGCTGCACTATTTGCATATAGGGAAGTACCCCACAATTCAACTGGATTGGCTTCAGCTACATTGTTGTTTGGAAGACCAATAAAAGGTCCACTGGAAGCATTGCTGCGGACATGGACTGATGAAAAGGCAGAGGAAACAGTGACTTCCTCATACCAGTACGTCAACGAGTTGACATCTCGATTGAAAGCAGGTTGGAAACTGGCCAATGATAACTTAAGACAGGCCAGGAGGAAGCATGCTGCGTACTACAACAAAAAAGCAAAGGATAGGGAACTGGAGGTGGGTGAAAAGGTGTTATTACTGTTGCCAAGCAGCAATAATAAATTGCAGATTGGATGGCAGGGACCCTATGTCATACTGGAGAAACTTTCCAGGACCAATTATAAGATTGACAAGAAAGGAAAGGAGAAGGTATATCATGTCAATCTTCTTAAAAAAATACTATGACAAGGAATCATCAGAAGTTGCACATATCATGACCCTAGCCATTGCAACAGAAATGCACGGTGAACCCCTTCACTCTATGGAGTATCCACTCACAACTACAGAGGATTATGTTCAAGTAAATATTAGTGAACATTTAACTCCAGAGCAGAAGAAGAGGGTTCAGAAAGTGTTGGAAACCCATGCTGATGTGCTCACAGATAAGCCAGGTCGTACGAATCTGTTAGAGTACGACATGAAGGTTACCGACCCTACCCCAGTATGCATGAGAACATACCCTATACCCTATGCGAAAGCCCAAGCACTAAGGGAGGAAGTTGGTTATCTGTTGAAGGAGAAAATTATCTCGAAGTCAGACTCTCCCTATAGCTCAAGTGTGGTGCTATTGAGAAAACCGAGTGATGAACACAGGTTATGTATTGACTACCGGAAGCTTAATGCGATCACAGAATCTCAGGTGGACCCATTACCTGACACCAACCAGCTGTTCTCTACACTGAGTAAGGCTAGGTATTTATCGAAGGTAGATCTAAGCAAGGGATACTACCAAATACCAGTGAAACCAGAAGTTAGGAAAATGCTGGCATTTAGTACATCAGACGGACACTACGAGTTTAATGTACTACCCTTTGGGCTGAAAAATGCTCCCAGTATCTTTTCAAGAATGATGAGGAAATTGTTGGAACCTCTACAAAATCCCCATATCACTAACTTTATGGATGACATTATTGTTGCTACAAACACATTTGAAGAGCATATAGTAGCGCTCTCCATGTTGTTTGACAGACTGAGAGCCACTGGATTGACTGCACGTCCAACCAAGTGCTATATTGGTTGTAAGGAGTTGGAATTCTTAGGTCACACTATTTCTACAGGTCATATGTCTCCTGACCCAAAGAATATAGAGAAGTTAAAGAAGGCACCCAGACCTCAAACGAAGAAAGATGTGAGATCATTCGTGTCATTATGTGGGTTCTATCAGAAGTACATACCCCACTTTAATTCTCTGTGTGCACCGTTAACTAACTTAACGAAGAAAGGACAGCCTGACAAAATCCAATGGAATGCTGATTGTGAAAAAGCTTACACAGAGCTAAAAGCAAAACTCACCAGCAAACCAATCCTTACGCTACCCGATATCACGCAGGAATTTGTATTAAGGACCCACGCTAGCAGTATAGGTATTGGTGCAACTCTCTTGCAGAAATCAAAAGTCCTGCCGGAGGAACTTTTACCAGTCGCCTACGCCAGTAGAAAGCTGAATGCAGCTGAGTTGAACTACTCGACCATAGAGAAAGAATGTTTGGCTCTAATTTGGTCCATCGACAAATTTTCACCTTACCTGTATGGGACACACTTCATTGTCCAAAGCGATCAGCAACCTTTAACTTTCTTGGCTGCATCTAAAAAGTTAAATTCGAGATTGTTAAGGTGGAGTCTGCTTCTTGCGCCTTATTCCTTTACCGTGAATTACATTCCGGGAAGAGACAATATAGGAGCTGATTTTGTAAGTCGACACCCTAGTACTCTGGAAGGACAGACGCAAAAGGATTAACCACAGCAGGGGTTTACACGTCAGCTATGACAAGTCACAGCTAGGAAAGGAGGGGGCTATGTCGTGAAACGAGTGTAACCCACTACTTTGTTAATCACTATGTCGAGATACAGATTTGCTTCAACCAATCAACGAGCAACGTTCACCAGTCTCTGAGACAGAATAAATTAACGGCTATCTTGTTCACGCAAGATGGCGGATGAAAACTGAATAAAATTAGGCTGTACAGCGCTTGAGACTAAACCGGAGGAAACCAATCATTTTGCTCCGCCAGGAATCAACCAATCGCTTTCCTTAAGCATTTACCTACCTATATAATCGGGCGGATTTTATGCATAATCACACATCACCGACACGACGCCAGAGATACCGACCGACTGAAGAGGAGAAGCTGTCACCTTGATTTATAGCTTACCTGGAGTGCAATGACTTGCAGCTTGCTTTGCTAAGTCGAGTCAAAATCTGGCCGGTTTGAATCTTAGAGGGTAAATATATTTACGATAACCTTTAGGAAAATAGGCTTTCAGCAGGTCTATAATGTTGGTATTTGTTGTGTGTCATTTATACTACCTATCAGGTTACTGATTGTATCTTGGGGGAAATTAAGTATAATGATTGTATTTCCTATTATGATTGAATAGACAAAGACTAATAGGACTCATACCTCAATCTATTGTCTCCTATAACTCAATCTATTGTCTCACATGACTTCAGTCTATTATCTCCGATAAGACCAACTGCCATATAACCAAAACAGTCCTTGTTAGGACTCAACCTATTGTCTCTTATACTTCAATCTGTTATCTCAGACCAACTGCAATATAACCAAAACAGTCCTTGTTAGGACTCAACCTATTGTCTCCTATACTTCAATCTGTTATCTCAGACCAACTGCAATATAACCAAAACAAACCTTGTTAGGACTCAACCTATTGTCTCCTATAACTTCAATCTATTATCTCAGACCAACTGCAATATAACCAAAACAGTCCTTGTTAGGACTCAATCTATTGTCTCCTATAACTTCAGTCTATTGTCTCAGATAACACCAACTGAAATATAACCAAAACAGTCCTTGTTAGGACTCAATCTATTGTCTCATCTAACTCCAATCTATTGTCTCCTATAACTCCAACCTGATATATATATATATATATATATATATATATATATATATATATATATATATATATATATATATATATATATATATATATATATATATATATAACCAAACAGTCCTCGTCTCACATACTCCTATCATAAGAACATAACGTTATTGTTAGGATATATTATAGCACTTGTCAGAGAGGGCCTGGTATATTATAGGGGGAAGGACATTGTTGTATCACACCTAGGTGTACATATTATTGAATGTATTCATGTATTGAACTTATATTATGGGATGTATTCATGTATTGAATGTATTCATGCATTGAATTTATATTATTGAATGATATCCATGTATTAGTTTATCAGAAAGTGCAAGTAGACACCTGTCTTGTCTCGCTATTGCTAAATCATACTGAGCCATGTTGTCATTCATCCTACATGCAGACACTGAGACACGCTCATATCATATACAATAGAAATAGGTGGCTTGAGGACAGAAATTAGCCCCTATTTTTCCTTGTTACAGGTTTTATTCGTGTCCTAAAACCTGAGATCGTGGGTCGTCAATCCAGCTGCCTGGAACTCCGCAGGAGCATAGAGGTTGTCCTGACCTTACATCTTTGGTCCCCCTCAGTCTTGGGTGGGCTAAAGGAACGATACTCAGCCGATGTTGTGTGAACCAACCAAAGAAGAACAGACCTTAGAGAGATGAGTACACATTAGTACCATTTCTGTCAGCATTGTGAGCATAGAAACTGTCAGTGATGAGAAAGTGAAGTAGCATAGCAAGAGACAAAAATAACAGCATAGCTGATAAGTGTTATATCCTTAATTAACAGCACAGCTGATACATGTACTATAATTGAATAACAGCACAGCTGATATAATTTTTTGTTCCTATAATTGGAAAACTTGTTGTAATATTTATTTACATATCTATATAAATATAAATATTTGTAAATCATATGTAAACTTACAAATTCATTACATTCCATTTTTCAACATTCACCCTTCAGCACAAGAGTAGATAGTGTATATACTAAATAAATAATAAGGAAATTGTATTTGAACGACTTGTCAGTTTTATCAGTGTTAAGTAAAATCTGTTTCCTTGGTTTTTTAATATCACAGTTAGTTACACAGCGGAGGTGGCACTTTATGTCGGTCTCCTCTCTCCTATTGTTTCGAGATCAGATCATTCACAGCCGTAACTAATTTGTGATACCAGTAGTCCTCTCAGACACTGGGACTTCACCATTTTCTGCAGAAATTCTATTTCTGTAATTGTCAGTACTATACTGATCCAAGAGCCAAATAAAACCTCTCGCCACAGACAGCATTCAGTTTCCTGTAATCTATACACAGTCTGTGTTCTCCAGAGGGTTTTCTTAACTGAACCACACTGGAGCTGTAAGGAGATTCACTTTGCGAGATAATTCCTTCTCTCAACAGATAATCTATCTCCTCCTTCAAAGCTTTTTCCTTAACGAACGGAATCGAACAGGCTCTCATACAGATTGGTGTTGTGTCTATGAGTTTCATATCATACTCTAATAAATTTGTATGCCCCGGTCGGTCCGTTAACACATCTGTATGATCATCCAGAACCTGTTGAACTCTCTCCCTCTGATTTTTCGTTAAGTGTGTACTGATTTTTACCTGTGCAGCGGTCTCACAGGGATGTAAAGGATATTCATGAGAGGTGAGTGGTTCCTTTTTCATTTCCATTGCAACGGACAAGGTCAGTAGGTGTGTCTCCTCCTGGTTTTATCTATCCAGATATTGTTTCAGGAGATTCACATGATAGATTTTCTCTTTCCCCTTCTTATCTATCTTATAATTTGTTCTAGACACCTTCTCTAGAACTGTATATGGACCTTGCCATCCAATTTGCAATTTATTAGGCTGCCGGGCAGTAGAAGAAGCACCTTCTCTCCCACAGCTAATTCTCTGTCCTTCGCTTTCTTATTGTAATAGGCAGCATGCTTTTTCCTGGCTTGTCTCAAATTTTCATTGGCAAGTTTCCAGCCAGTTTTAAGACGAGTGGTCAGCTCGTTCACATATTGATATGATGAGGTAATATTTTCTTCTGCCTTTTCATCGGTCCATGTCCTTAACAAGGCTACATATGGACCTTTAAGATTGTTGACTTATTTTTCCAGGCACCGGTATGGTCTCTTCCATTAGAAGCCTTATAGTGAGGACTTTTCTTCCTACAATCATCACTCACAAATCGACCACTACCAATTTTTTTCTTGGGGTTTTCTTCCCACTTTAAATTCCTTGTGAGAGATCTTCTCTCTCTTTTATCTTCACCCAGTTCACATAATTCCGACCGAGGGATTGTCGGCTTATTCTGGGGTAAAACATCTCTTTGTACTCGTCGCATAGTGGCCATTGTAAAACATTCGAGTGAAGACTGTCTGTGAAAAGGGGGTTCCCATTCCCCTCTGTCCACTTTATTATAATTATTTTTCTTTCCAGGCCTAAGTTTGCCCCGTGGCGTGTCTAGGTCCTGATCAATTTTCCCACTTGTGGGTGTTCCCTCATGTAATATGCCACATGCTTCTACAAAATTCTCAATGTCAACCATTTCATTGGGCCAATAATATTTTTGAGCAACCTTTTGGATGATGCTACCTATTTTCTCATGGTCCCCATCTTTCCCAACATGTAAGCTCCTTATTACCTCTGCCCTATACTTTTTAGGAAGTACCAGCTGTCCCTGACCATGGGATCCAGTTCCGGCCTTCCTATATATCAGTTTGTTCTTCATATAGAAGTCTCCCTTGCCTGGAGGTGTATGACATTTGAACAATTTCTTAAAACAAGGTTTGAGGGTCTTAACCTCAGCCTGTGCCTTCCTCATCTCATTTGGAGGGGTATTTATCGGATTATCTTCCTCCTTTTTAGACTGTGATCTGGTCTGAAGCGTGGCCATGATCACAGGTCTCCTTTTACACACTTCGGTGTTATGGTTGTCCATCCGACAATTTTTACACCACCTCTTTCCTTGGTTAAAAGGTTTTCTTTCATCATATTTCCTTTCATTGAATTGTGGGGTTTTATTTTTATATTCATTGCGTGGCCTATCAAACTGGTGCTTACCTTTGTTCTGTTCTCTATGGTCAAACCTATTAAAGTTTTGTGGTGCCTTAAAATTGGCTACCTGTTTCTTTTTATTACCAACTACCTCTGCTTGGGCTGCCTGATACCTCTCAGCGACATTGAGTAACTCACCCAGCCTCTCTGCACCTTGTTCCATGAGAAACTTTCTCAGGTCTGGAGCCATGGACTCTCTTAGCTGCTCAATAAGGATCATTTCCTTAAGATCTTGGGTTTTCCCCAGAGCAGTCCATTTCTCCAAGTAGGTCTCTAACCGTGCAGAGAACTGGTGATAGGTCTCACCCGACAGTAGTTTGGCATTCCTAAATTTTTTTCTATAAAATTCTCCATTTTTTTTTCATATCTTAACAAAAGAGCCTGCTTTAACATGTCATAATTGTCTTGGTCATCTCTGCTCATCTTGGCAAAAACTTCATAAGCCGTTCCCCTAAGACCCTGGGATAACTTGAGGCTCCACCTCTCTCTCTCTAACCCATATGTAGTAGCCAAAAGCTCAAATCTACTTAAAAACCCTTCTATGTCATCATCTTTCTCAACAAAATGGTCTACATGAAAACCCATAGCTGAGGTTGAGGCTCCCTGACTAGCAGTGGCATCTGAGGCAAAGGAGCTGGCGCCATTTTCAGGAGCATGGCCTTGAAATTCCAACTCTCTTAGTCGTAGCTCGTGCTCCCTTTGTAACCTCTTCTCCTTCTTTGCTGCTTCCTTCTCTGCAGCTTGTCTTCTTTCCTCTGCTTCTCTTTCTGCAGCCAATCTCTTTTCTTCTCTGTCTGCAGCCAGTCTCTTTTCCTCAGCTTCCCTTTCAGCAGCCTGTCTCTTTTCCTCTGCTTCCAACTTCTTCTCTTCATACTGGAGCCTTTTAATCTCTGCCTCCCTATCTGCCTCCAATGCCCTAGCCTCCTTGTCAGCCTCAATCTGCAGCCTCTTAATTTCTTTTTCAGCCTCTAACTTTCTTTCTGCTTCTTTCTCTAATCTTTTATCTTCTCGGGCAATAAATTTGTCCACCTCTGAGGTTACATACTGGACCAACTCTGGTCCATCCATGCCCATCTCTTTAGCAGTCTGCACAGCGGCAGATCTGAACTTGGCTAAATCAGCCATTTTAACTCAAGCAGGTCTAATAAGGTTCTAAGAAAATCTTAAACTTAACTAAAATAAATACTAACTATAATTAACTAATTACCACTGGCTGTGACAACCTATCACTGTAAATCTCCTCTTAATTATTTTTATCTTCTTAGGGGGTGTTCCTAACCTCTACTAACACTAGTAATACAATCTTGAATTTATATACTACTGCTAATTTTTATTCCTGGAGTTAGTTAATATATGCTGTATGAGATTCCTATTTCAAACATTCATCTATATATGCCAAATTCAAATCCCGGACTTAGAGACCCCAATATATGTGGTGGGTTTTGATGTTAAGAAGAATGGTGTGCATATAGTTGTACTTGAGTGAGATCAACTGTGAAGGTCTCTGAGGTAAACAATGGACAGCTGTGTTACAGAGTACCTTTCTTGTTACCACCCTACGATCTCACTCTAAGTTATATTTTTATTGACTAGCGTGACTGAAAGCTACATAAAGTGTCTAGGGTATTGTAAGAGTGTTGTTAAAGAATCTCAATACAAAAACATATACAAACATATACTAATTACTATGATAAACTCAACTAACTCCAGCTGTTAAATTTTATATTTAAAATTTCTTTTGTTAAACTTTATTGGTCCTGAGCCTAAAGTTGTTTTGGTCAGGACTACAGTTCAATGAGAATCAATTTAGATGGATAGATATATTTACAAATATATATAAAGATATTTACATACAACAGACAATGTGTCCATAGTACATTGTTACAAATTTTCAAGTTGATGATATTTACTCTATTTAACTACTGGTACTGAGATGCAGGTTGGGGATTTACATCATCCCAATGTTCTTTTGTTTCACTAGAATTGTTTATGTTAGTCTTTTGGAGGAACGTTTTTGTCTATACGGGAGATTTTTCTTTAGTCGTGATAAGTTGTCCCAGGCCAGATATTGCACTTATCTGGTTCCTGGAATCACAGCAGTTGTAGTTGGTTTGGCCAGACACTTCAGTCTCCTCTGGTCTTGAACTTCTTTAATACCAACAGGTACCAGAGACTCTTAGAAATCGTGCTGAATTTCTCTATCATCGAGTACCAGCACCAGACAAGTGCCAGCAGGAACCCCTGGCGATGCAAGTTATGGTTCTGTCTTAATACCAAACTAATTCCTCCTAATTTACATGTAAACATACATTCAATACAAAAGAACATGGTCAGCTCTCTCTGACAACTCTGCTTCTCCACTTTAGTTTGATGGAACATATTTGTACGTTTTCTTTTCTCTTCCCTAATGGATGCTACGCCTCTGTCATTCCTGCAGTAATCTTTTCCATGCAATAAGATAGGTGTAATGTTCCTGTATGACCATCATATATATAGTCCTGTAGTTTTAAACATTCTTAGATAGTCCCTTATATGATGGATCAACATCTAGGCCATGCCTAAGTCTGCCATGGAACCATTTAATTACAATCTTTTACATGGCCTTTTCTTTTTTCACACAACCCTTTTTAATGAAAAAGTCAATAAAATCAATCTTACCACATATCAAGGAAATATAAACAAGTAACGATGAATTAGGCAATAGAATATGGCACACTTTCATCACTGCCTCTGTTCAGACTGCTTTCTGTTGTTAGTTATTTTAAAACAAAGCACAAGTCTTCTCATCGCTGCTTGTTCCTCAGAATATTTTGAAAAAAATGGCAGCGAACAGCTTACTATTTCGTTAAAGTAAAAGGCTTTGGCCAATGAGACCAAGCATCTCTTTTCTTGAATGAAACTTTATTTTTTTTAAATATCTCAAGCCTCTATGTGTTACTATTACCAACTAGATTTGTATATTTAGGTTAGCCAATAATATTTCGGCTTCCTTCAAATTTCATCCAATCCACTTCATCGTACTATCTTAGCCTTTCTTTCACCTAATTTTTTTCTCCAAAAAAATATGCTATCCAATCTAAGCAGACATGACTTGACCTGACAGTATCTCCGATTCTCTATGTATTATTACCAATATTTGATTATTTAATGGACTATTTAGATAACTAAGAACATATTCTTGGTCAACAAGTCTTCAGGTACACGAATATATGATTTTTATGGGGCTAAGTGGCTTGGTTCAAAATTCTATCTTTTTTTCTATGTTAGTTGTTTATGTTTAAACTACCTCCTGTTCAATCCTTTTTCCATGTACTTTCAAGCTAAATACGAGAGTCTCTCGTAATACACGAGAATTACGTCATTCGCAACAAGAGCTAAGCGTGTTTCCATGACCGAAGTGTCCACATTTTCTAACGTTTACATCGTAATTTGAAAACCGCCTAAGGCAAAGCTAGCAAGTTGGTTTTATTTTTAGAAACAATGTGAGACGTGATTTGCGTTGGTTATCTATCCGCCCCCTCCCTTCCATAATGTATTTTAGGCAAATACTTCATTGAACTTGGAAAAGTGGTACGTTTGTCTCAAGGACGAATTTGAAAAATAGGGTACCATTTTTGGTTCGGCCAATGCGTTATCAATTAATACGCTGAAGGCGTAGGCGACGACTATCATTCTCGCCGAAAATTTGTAGTACTATCCTATCTTTGACTTTATGCACTAGACTGTTATATTCTAATTTAGATATTGTATTTAGAAGTTCACCACAGAATACATGCACTTGTTTCGCGTTGGCATGAAGCCGTACAAGTTGATGGGGATTATGTTGAATAATACCGATGTTTACATTATATATACATACATATTGTGTATAAATTTCATGCTTTTTGGATAAACATCTCCTGAGAAAAACGATGTGGTGCATTACTTTCTGAACGCCCCTCGTATCAATCCGCTGCTGCCTGTGCAGTCTTCCCTTGTTCACATAGAGTGCGAACATTCCAGGTGCCAATCCTGGAGATTTTCCTAGACGAAAGAAGGTTAGTCGGCAACCCAGACTCCTTTCTAGAGATGGGCAAATCGACACACTCCGCTGTTTCAAGACATTCGGCACAGTGATTTAAGCTGTATCGACACACTGTTTCGACACAACGGCACAACGGCACTTTTGCCCGTGTCGGGACAAGTCTCTAGCAATAGACAGTATACGTGAAATCTATGGCGTTTCGTGTGACCACAATTCAATATTTTTTACACGTCTTCATTATGATGAAATAAAACGGAGATATGATGATAGCTGCTGTATATGTGAAAATAATAAAAAACAACAATAATAATAACAGTAATAATAACACATGATATCAAAATAGAGTAAGCTAGTTTTGGTAGACAATGATTCAAATCCACACCGAGTACACAGATATCATCAGAGCTCATAAAGTGTCCATTACATTTATACGAACACACGGACACTTTCAACTTTAACATAGTGCCTAAAACATTGACAACTGCAGCACTGACACAATTTCCAGTGTCTATAACTTCTCAGCAAAAATAATATCACTTGTAAAATCAAGTCATCATAACACATCCCTGAAAAATATGACATGTTTGATATTCCATACTAATGTTTCGAACGGTTGACTCAAATTTTAAAAAGGCCCACGGAAGGTGAGACAGTGTGTCTCTGCAAAACAGCGAGGCAGACAGGAACTGAAACTGTTTCGAATCATCAAGCAGGCTGTGTGTCGAATCTTTCGGACTCTATGCTGTTTCGAAGCATTGTTTCGACACACACACATTAGCCATCTCTACTCCTTTCTGCTTTCTCTGGGTTGCTTCATGCGCCTCCTTTCCAGAAGACCTTACTCTGTCTTGGGCGGCTGAGTTGATTTATATTCTCTATTTGACTTCTCCGTGTTTGTTCAAGTTTTTTTGAGAAACCTTGCTATATAGTAAAGCCTTCAATAATTTCACGCCAAGCTCTGTTCTGTGTCATTTACTCAAGTTCTTCCCATGTCCTTTTTTATTCTCTTCATGTCTGTCACCAGTTCCTGTTTTCATGTGTTTTGTGGTCTGACTCTATTTATCTTACCTTGGGAATTCCATAACAAGGAGTGTATTGTAATGCTATCCGCAGGTTTCCTTTGTGTATGTCCTATTCAACGCCAGCGTCTACTCAACATCTCGTATCACACAGGTATTTGCCACTTTCTTTCCATCAGTTCCATATTAGACACCTTGTCGTACCGTTTTAATCCTTTTATTCTACGCAAGAAACCATTTATGAAAGTCTGTAACTTTCTCGTTGTTATTTTTGTTTTTCTCCATTTTTCAGAACCAAACAATAGGACCGGAAAGAGGCATTCCTGCCGCACTCCAATTTGTACCTCAAAAGGCTATGTTAGGCTATTGGTCCTTCAGGAAGAAAGCTATATTTTGAGTATTCAATGTCTTACGTATTTTTACGCATTTTCTTTATATTATCCCTGTCATTTCCCACGTATCTCATGTATATTACATACCTACTTTCAAAGTTTATAGCTCTATGTCTTGATGCCTTGCACTGAAGATTTAAATTACAGATCCTGAAAAAAGTATTTTTTTTTATTCTCTCCCTTACACGGATTACTTCGGCTCTGCCTGATTCGTAGGCGAACAGCCAACTGTTTTAACGAACGCTTTCAGGCGGAATAACGAACACATAAATGAACGAACAAACAAAGAAACACACATCAACACACAGAGCAGCTCTGCTTTCACATTCGTGTAAAAGTCCGAGTTTGGTGGTGACACTTTTTTCTTTTACATTTGCCTTCTGATTGTTTGTCAAGAGAATGAAGGCTATTCGCGCCTTGTTTATTTAGAGGAAACATCTTCATATGGTTTCCTCCGTTCTTTTAACAAAGCTATCCCATTTAGCGAAGTTTCTCACTTCTTCAGCTTTTATGAAGCTTTAAAAGTAATACATACTTAACTTAATACATACTGTGAATCCTGTAAAAAACCTTTTCAAAATCAACAAAGTTAACATTAATTTTCAGGGAAGAGTAAAAAGTTAGGTCTGGAAAATACTGTCAAGAAATCAGGAAATGGGTAATTTTTTATTTTATTTTTTTTTAGAAGGGGGGGGGGGGGGGGGTTCATACCAGTGGTGTTGCAATGAGCACTAAATTGAGCTCCAGTTACGCTAGAATTAGAGAACATTTCTTAAGAGGCCAATAAACCTGTTGCTGTTTACTTTAATGGTGTTGATTATTCTGGAACTTTCAAAATTCAAATCACCAATATCCGTTCATGTAGTCCTGATGATAGTCCTTGCTTTTCTTTGGAGGATCGTTTGATTTTTTGAGTGGTTTGGCTCTCTCCCGATGAATAGAACGTCAATGGGACCTAAGACGCGCCAACAGTGGGAAATGCAGTTAGCGACTCATAGCTAGACTGCTTGCGTCAGGGTCAGCGAACCAGAGCTGACCAAGACCCTACTCCACCTCCAAGTGGTGGTCCTGGAAACAGGCTGCATCACTGCAGTCTGGCTGAGTGAGTAGGGATCGAAGAGGGAAGGCTAACCCGGTCCCAAAAATGTCATGCTGAAGTCGGATGTGTCGGCCGAAAGGCGCAAATATCGCAGCTCCGCTGTAAACGGACACAACGCAACCAACGTCCTTTTCAGGATGAGCAAAGAAGAAGAAGAAGAACGCCAATCACTTAACATCTGCCTTGAGGTAACTGTTCGCTTTTATCAGTGTATTCCAGCTTCTTTTTTCGTAATTTTTCCGCGTATAATTTTACTCTTTCTTCTTTCCTTGTTGGTCCTGTTTCTCATTTCGTATTTTTCTTCTCCGGATATTTTTTTTTCGGCCGCTATTACACTAGACTTCACTGCGTGTTTCTGTTCACAATTTTCCGAGACGAATTTTTACAACAGGCCACACTTTTCTTTTCTTTCACTTGATATGCTTTGCTGACACCATTGTGAAGGAGTGGCTCTCATGCTGTCAAAAGAAGAGTAGAAAGCACCCATAATGAAAAACAAAGGGACCCATGAATAAATAAACGAGGGGAATTGTACATTAGACTACAAAATATCGTTGATACAAAGAGACAGCTGATGTTCAAAGATGTGTGCAAAGGAGACAAGAAGGCACTGGGCATACATCCAGCAACCTGTGAGGATAATGCTGCCGATCGCACCAAGTCGCCACCTTAGATTGGGCGAAAAGAAGCTCTCACAACAGGCAGAAGCTGAAAGAACACCGCCGAAAGGAACACCAAGCAAAAAAAAAAACAAAAAAAACAACAAACAAAGAACAGTTGAGGGTTATCACCTCAGTGACGCATTTCCAGAGTCGGTTATGATTAAAGTTGACTACAACTTCTACTAAAAAGAGAAAAAAACTGCACAATTTTGACGGGTGACTTAAATGCAAAGATTGGAACAGACAACAACAACTTTGAAGAAATCATGGAAAAATATGAAAGTGGGACAATGACTGAAAATAGAGAACCATTCATAAACATCTGTCCTTAATATCAACAGGCAATAGAAGGAAGCATGTTTCCGCATAAACGAATACATAAAGCAGCATGGGAGTCACCAGACCATAGAAAAGAATATCAGATCGATGGATATTTATATGCATGAACAAGAAATTTAGATCATCATTACACGGCGTAAAAGTATGTGGGGGAGCAACTGTGGCATCACATCACTATCTTATGTTAAGCAGAATTAAGATTAAACTCAAAAAGATTTACAACAATACATAACTACAGACAATAATTTAATGTGGGATATCTCAGAAATCACGAAACAAAAGAAACATGTCTGGTTACAATGTTCAGTAAGTACCAAGTGCTCCAACGACTAGAAGATGTAATGAATGCAGAAGACCCTTGGCAACAGATAAAAACTATACAGAATGAGACAAGTGAAGTAGTACTGGCAAATATAAAATGGCAAACATAGAACGCCATCACAAATTATGGATAACAGCATAAATCATCAATACGTTAGTGTGCATAAAACAAACTGATTTCAACTGAAGCTTAACCAGGTTCCAGTTCCAATTGTCAAGAGAAATACACAGAAACGAACGGCCAGGTAAGAGGAAACGTGGGAAGAGACAAGTGGAAATGTAAAAATGAAAAGGCAAGTCAGAGAAAATCTAAGAGAAAAAGGCAAAAGCGCAGAATAGAAATAGTCGTAATGTACAAAGAAGACAGAAATGCCATATAGATGGAGAGATGGCAAATTAGATAGATAGAGAGAAAGAGACAGAGCGATAGATAGATAGATATATAGATAGATAGATAGATAGATAGATAGATAGATAGATAGATAGATAGATAGATAGATAGATAGGTAGATAGACAGACAGACAGACAGACCGACAGACAGATAGATAGATAGATAAATAGATAGATAGATAGATATATAGATAGATAGACAGATAGATAGATAGATAGATAGATAGATAGATAGATAGATAGATAGATAGATAGATAGATAGATAGATAGATAGATAGATAGATAGATAGATAGATAGATAGATAGATAGATAGATAGAGAAAGAGACGGATATATATATATATATATATATATATATATATATATATATATATATATATATATATATATATATATATATATATATATATATATATATATATATATATATATATATGTATCACCCGTGTGTTACCGGGGCCCGAAAGGGGAGCAAAGAATAGTGACACTGTACCCTTCCATGCATGTCGTAAAAAGCGACTAAGGAATGTTGGGCATGGGACTGGTTACCCCATCCCGTTAAAAACTTTTTACCAGAAAAACTTCAACAAACATGGACAAGTCAAATACAGAATATAAATCAACGCAGCCGCCCAAGACAGAAGAAGGTCCTCTGGAAAGGAGGCGCATTAATAAACCCGGAGAAAGCCGAAAGGAGTCTGGGTTGCCGACTAACCTTTTTTCGTCTAGGAAAATCTCCAGGATTGGCACCTGGAGTGTTCGCACTCTATGTGAAGAAGGGAAAACTGCACAGGTAGCAGCAGAAATGAAAAATTACAGGATTTATATCCTGGGTCTCTGCGAGACACGGTGGAAGGGCATAGAGAGGAGGAGATTGATCACAGGAGAAATGGTGTTGTCCTCATGACATGAGGAGGAAAGAGCCCACCACAGTGAAGGGGTGGCTATAATGCTGTCTAGGGAAGCACAGAAGGCACTTATAGAATGGGAAGCAATGGGACCCCAAATTATAACAGCAAGGTTTAAATCAGCCAAAAAGAAAGTAAATATAAACATCATCCAATGTTATGCACCAACCAATGATAAAGAAGAATCTGAGAAAGAAGACTTTTACACCAGATTACAAAATTTCTTACAAAAAGAAAAGAAAGGACGTCACAATTTTGATGGGGGACCTAAACGCAAAAATAGGTACAGACAATACCGGCTTTGAAGAAATCATGGGAAAGCATGGATTAGGTATGATGAACGAGAATGGGGAACTATTAGCTAACTTCTGTGCTTCAACTCTCCACACCTAAGCCTACCTTGCCGTTGGTTGGAGAGCTTGAGTGCCTCAATGATCCTGGGAGCTATGCCGGCGGGAGTTTTACTCCTGGCAGGGTCACACAAGCCGGACAGGTCCTTGGTGAGGGGCCAGACAAAAGGGCTGTGGAGTTGGTGGAACCCTATAGGTGTAGATGCAGAACCCACCGGCGAGTGGTACAAGCTCTGGTCTGCACCAATCCACCCCCACTTCATGGGTTAAATGATTTCTTGCCTCATTCTTCGCTGTTTGTCTCCTATCCAATAATCCCCATGGATGACGAAGAGATGCAGGCCAGCGGACATTGCACCTTTGTCCCTCTGTGACAGCCTCCTAGGTGGCGGGGAACGCCAGATATACCATCACTGCAGAAGGGTTGGCAAAGCTGACTGAAGAATGATGAATTAGCTGACCCAGATGTATATGCTATTTTTCTGGCAGGACGTGACGATCCTGGGATACTGATACACTGGACTGCCTCCCTTCGGGGATACTGAAAAATGCATCCATACCCCCCCTGAAATCATGAACATGCCTCTAAGACAACAGACTCTATACGAGCTCGGGTGTCGCCTCGGTTATCAAGGCCCGCGCTGCCCTTCGGTACCTGGGGAGGGTAGTGAAAAGTATACTACCAGTAATAATAATAATATATGTAACACAGACTCACTACGCATCCTCCAACTCAACATATCAGGAATCCGAAACAAAATACTTGAACTAACCAAGCTTCTACTGGACCTAAAAATCCATGTTGCAGTTATCCAAGAAGCAATGCTACCAAAAGACACCTCCTTCCATATCACAGGCTATACAGTGTACCAGTGCAAGTGTATAAAATGTCAAGGATTAGTGACACTTATCCGGAATGATACACAGGCTGAGGTTTCTGCTCTTGAAACCAATGACGAAACAGATCTACAGGAAGTGATAGTCTGGAGTGGTGGAAAGCCATTGAAAATCATTAACATTTACAACCCGCCAAAAACACACCTTGCTCTGAAGCCTTTCCAGCCCACGGACTTGAGGAGAATGATCATTGCTGGTGACATGAATGGTCATTCACCTCTGTGGGGCTACACAGACAGGAACCCAACAGGAATAGCTATAGAAGAACTCACTAACACTACCACACTCATCCTACTGCAGAATGCTCACACCCCACCGACATTGCTCCACCGCGCCAGTGGAACAAAAAAGCAGACCAGATCTCACCCTAGTAACAGCAGATATCCACCCACATTGCTCAGTTAGAGTGCTCGACGACATCGGAAGTGACCACAGACCCATCCTCCTTGAGATCACAAACACCAGGGAAATAAAAAGAAATTGCTTAACATCACCCCCATGGAACTACAAAAAGGCAGACTGGCATTTCTTCAGGAGACAAGTACGACAACGATTCGAGGCCATCGACATGACGCTAGACATAGACAAGGTATATAGTAAAATCACTACAGCACTACTGCAGTCTGCTAAAGAAGCCATTCCACGAGGATGTAGGAGAAAGTTTAAACCTTACTGGAGTACAGAACTGGAGGCTGCTGTAAACGAGAGGAAAAAAGCAAGACGGCAAGCTGAGAAACACCCACCCCCGCCAACAAAGCAAATTATAACCGCCTAACTGCAAAAGTTAAACGTCTGAGCAAAAAAGCAAAAAGAGAAACATGGGTTAAGAAATGTGGAGAGTTAAACTTGCGGAAAGACGGAAAGAAAGCATGGTGCCTCATATCAAATCTCTCAGGAATTAAAAGAAAGAAAAACCCTGAACCCATCATTACAAGAACTGAACCACCACTAACAAGGGATGCACAGAAAGCAGAAGCCTTCAATAAGCACTTTGCTAACGTAAAAAAAAAAACAACCACGCAAGAGACTTGACAGTGCTATCAGATCACTCACTAAAATGATGGAGAAACAACCAACAGCTAGCTGTGAGGTCTTTGAAAAGAACTTCACTCTTTCAGAACTCAAGATGGCCCTAAAAAAATGCAAGAAAGGAAAAGCTGCTGGACCTGATCGGCTCACTAACGAGATGATCTCAAACCTCTCAAATTATGAACTCTCCACCATCCTTGACCTCATTAACAAGACCTGGAGAGAAGGCAAGTTACCAACAGACTGGAGAAAAGCCAATATCATCCCAGTCCTTAAGAAGGACAAACCATCCAATGAAGTAACAAGCTATCGACCGATCTCCTTGACATCAAACCTAGGCAAGATCACTGAAAGGATGATAAATGAAAGGCTATATTGGTGGCTAGAAAGCAATAAGATCTTAAACACCAATCAGTCAGGTTTTAGAAGAAACAAACAGACAATGGATCAGTTGATACGATTCACCCAAGAGATAGGTGATGCCTTCCAAGAAAAAAGAAATGTGCTTGCAACATTTATTGATCTTAGACAAGCCTATGATCGAGTCTGGAGGATAGGCCTCCTCTTCAAAATGCGAAGAAAGGGAATATCAGGGCGAATGTACAACTGATTAAAAGGTTTCTTCCACAACAGAACAATCCAAACAACATTCAGTGGAGCAACATCAAAACAAAGAACCCTGGAGGAAGGACTGCCTCAGGGATCAGCACTAAGTTGTACACTGTTTCTTATATTTATAAATGACCTCCCAGATGTCATCACCTGCCAAAAAGCACTATTTACTGATGACCTAGTCATCTGGACAAAAGGAAAATACCTCCAAACCATCACCAAAAATATGAACAAAAACCTGGCAACCATCTCTGCATACTGCCAGTTTTGGAAACTTGAAATCAATGTAGAGAAAACTGTGTATGGCCTGTTCAGTCTAAACAAGAGAGTTAATGAGAACAACATCGAGGTCTGGATGAATGGAGAGAAATTAGCATATGAAGAATGCCCGAGATATCTTGGAGTCGAGCTCGACCGTAGACTTACCATGAGACCACACATAGACAAGCTGATTGAGAAAGCATCCACAAGACTCAGGCTCATTAAGCACCTTTCTTCCTGTGGGTGGGGAGCAGACCAGCACTCATTACGCCAACTCTATACTGGATATGTGCGCCCAGTAATTGACTACTCGCTCCCCCTCCAAACTATTGCAAGTAAAAGCCTCTTACAAAAGCTAGACAAAGTCCAAAATCACGCTCTACGGTTTATAAGTGGTGCCATGAAGACAACACCGACAGATGTATGCGAAATCAACACCAATATTGAACCCTTAAACCTAAGAAGAGAACGTTCAGCAGTGGAAACATACGAAAGGTATCTGAGAATGGACACAAAGGAGGAGAATAGGAAAATGATAGAGCAGTGGCACCAAAAACACAGAATACAAAAGACATCTTTTCTTAAAAATGCAAAAGAAGCTAGCATCAAACACCACCTACCAGCAGTTAGAAAGCCGATGGTAACTGTCAATAATGAACCACCTTGTTGGCAGGCAACTACTCCCATAGTAAGAACTGAACTCTCTGACCCCTCAGCAGACAAGAACACTCTAGGACCACTACTGAAAACCATCGCTTTAGAAACTATAGATTCATATCCACAAGACATCATCCATGTCTACACAGATGGATCTGCATTTAAAGCTACCATCAATGCTGGATATGGCGCAGTGATAAAATACCCCAACCAGCACCCAGAAGACCACCCTTGCATCTTTGGCCCTTGCGGAGAAATTTGTTCCAGCTATGATGCAGAAATAACAGCACTAGAAAGCAAAATGTCCCCTAACATTAATAACATCTGTAGATTTATTGACCAACTGTTCACTTCCTATTGCGTCGAAGTTACACTCCAGTGGATCCCAGGGCATGTCGGAGTCCCAGGAAATGAAAAAGGCGACAAACTATCCAAAAGAGGAGCAGCACTGCCCCAGTTCCCATCAAGTACCACACTGCAAACCTGCCAACAGATCCTGAGAAACAATTATAGGGAAGAATGGCTAAACCAATGGGCTTCCTCCCAGACAGGGCGGCTATTCTTCAAACATCAAGCTAAACCAAACCCTCAAGATCCAGTTAAACAACTGAAAAGAAGAGATCAGAGTCTAATTTTCCAGCTGAGAACAGGCCATGCCCCTGTCAATAAACATTTAAATAGAATAGACCCACTACGTGAACCAAACTGTAGGCACTGCCACCACCATGAGGAATCAGTTGAACACCTACTGTTACAGTGCCCAAGACTAACAGACCTGCGACGCCAACTACTCCCATCGCACCCAACCATCCACAATACACTCTACACATCATCACAGCAACTGAGGAAGACTTGCACCTTTGTCAGAGAGGCAATGGGCTGTCAAGAGCTACCTGCTCACAGCTAAAGGGATTATATCATCATCATCATCATCATCATCATCATCATCTGTGCTTCAAATTAACTAGCTGTAGGAGGAAGCGTATTTCCACGTACAAGAATACATAAAGCAATATGTATATCACCAGATCACAGAACTGAGAATCAGATTGATCACATATGGATAAGTAAGAAGTTTAGGTCATCATTGCATGATGTAAAAGTATGTAGAGGAGCAGATGTGGTATCAGACCACCATCTTCTGTTGGCTAAAACAAAATTAAAAATATGAAACGAGACATGTGAAAAAGTACTGAGAAAAAGAGAACATTGGCATGGATAACAACAGAAACCATTAGCAAGATAGAAGACAGGAAAAACAAGAAAGCAGATTGAAACAGAAGCAAAACGAGAAGCTCCAGAGCCAAGGCTCACGAATTGTACATAGAAGCAAACAAAGAAGTAAGAAGAAACATCAAAAGAGATGAGAAAGTATATTGAAGAGTTGGCAAGGGAAGCAGAGAAAGCTGCAGCCAAAGGAAATATAAGGGACCTGTACAACAACACAAAGAAGCTAACAGGGAAATATAAGCAAGAAAATAGCCGCATCAAAGATAAGAATGGAAAATTGCTTAGTAATATACAAGAACAAATAAAGAGATGGACAGAACATTTTGAGGAACTTCTCAATAGACCAGCTCCAACTAATCCCCCAGACATCCAGCCAGCAGAAGAGGAGCTACAAATCCGCTGTGAACGACCAAGTAGAGAAGAAATAAAGAAAGCCATAAAGCTTCTGAAGGATGGAAAAGCAACTGGTCCAGATGGCATTCCAGCAGAGGCCATCAAAACAGATATTGATACCTCTACAGAGATATTATACAAACTACTTGGCAAAGTCTGGGAGAGAGAGGAAATACCAGCAGAATGGAAGGAAGGTTATCTGGTCAAGCTGCCTAAGAAGGGAAATTTAGAAGAGTGCACAAATTATAGAGGAATACTGTTACCATCAGCGCCAGGAAAAGTATTAAACAGAATCATTCTTGAGAGATTAAAAGAGTCCATAGACAAGTAACTGAGAGATGAACAAGCAGGTTTTCGACAAAACAGATCCTGTACAGACCAGATAGCCACATTGAGAATAATAGTTGAACAGAGTCTGGAATGGAATTCACCGCTTTACATCGGATTCGTGGACTATGATAAGGCATTTGACTGTGTAGATAGAGAATCACTTTGGAAACTGATAAGGCATTATGGAGTTCCCATGAAGATCATTAACTTAATAAGGAAGACCTATGAAGGCATGACATGCAGCGTTCTTCATGAAGGACAACTTACAGAACCGTTTAGGATAAGAACGGGAGTGAGACAGGGATGCCTCTTGTCTCCATTTCTTTTCTTACTAGCAACAGATTGGGTTATGAAAACATCGACATCACACAACAGAAATGGAATCCAGTGGAATCTAACTAAACAGCTTGATGATCTGGATTTTGCAGATGACTTGGCTCTTCTGTCCCATAACCATAATCAGATGCAAGAGGAAATGAAAATTCTCGATGAGAGGTCACAACAAGTGGGCCTGAAAATACACAGGGAAAAGACAAAGATTATGAGAATAAATGCAAGAAATGATAACAAGGTTGAACTTGAAGAAACACCACTAAAGGATGTAGAATCGTACACATATCTTGTTAGTAATATAGACAAAGGGAGCCGCTGTAGCATAGTGGTTAGTGCACTGGCTTCCTAGCTCAGTGGTCTATGGTTCGATCCCCAGATGAGGTGGGATATTTTTAAGGCCGCAAACGGCTCCTGGGTCGACCCAGCCCCAAATGGGTACCAGAGCAACTCTGGGAAGGTTAAGGCGGCCGGCGTGATGCTGACCACATCACCCCTAGTGTGCCGACGGTAGAGAAAATATGGGCCTAACACCATATTCCAAATATGCCTCAATGGGCGTGTAACGGGATTCCCCCCCCCCCCCCCACCCCCCTTTAATATAGACAAAGTTGGAGGGACAGACAATTATATCAAAATAAGAATACAAAAAGCAAGAGGCGCTTTTATTGCAGTGGGAAACACATGGAGAACAAGATAAATCAAGTCCAACACGAAAATAAGAATCTTCAACTCAAATGTCAAGTCAGTCCTATTGTATGGCTCTGAGACATGGAGAGCAACCAAAACAAATACCAAAAAGCTACAGACTTTTATAAACGGGTGCTTGCGTAGAATAGAAGGACTGAAATGGTATGACAAAGTCACAAATGTGGAACTGATGACAAGAACCAGACAAGTGCCAGTGGAACAAGAGTTGAGAAGAAGACGCTGGCGATGGATAAGACACACATTGAGGAAACATGTTGATAGCATTACAAGGCAGTCCTTGTTCTGGAATCCACAGGGAATAAGAGGTAGAGGTAGACCAAAAAACACATGGAGAAGAGAGCTGGATACAGAGGTGAAAATGATGAGGAAAACATGGAAAGAGCTTGAGCGGATGGCAAAGGACAGGAAGACTTGGCATGTGTTTGTTGAAGGCCTATGCTCCTCGGGGAGCTAAAGGGTATTGATATATATATATATATATATATATATATAGAGAGAGAGAGAGAGAGAGGGAGAGAGGGAGAGAGAGAGAGAGGGAGAGAGGGAGAGAGAGAGAGGAGAGTTATATCTGGACTTGACTTCTGTTTCAATGAACATGTTGTATAAAGGGTCCGTGCCAACTACTATTCTAAATCTTCGTTTTCAAACTCGGTCCCAATAATCTTGTTTTTGTTGGTCTGGAAATGCATGGAAGATTCTTGCACATATCTCCAGTATACACATGGACCACTCTCCTGCTAAGCACACTTTGATTTACATAACATCATGCCAGTAGTGCCTTAAAAAACGTGTATGTGAAAGGACAACCATAAATTCTGTATTAAAAATATTTTATTAGAGAAATGCCATGTCATTAATAATAGTCTTTTGGTTTGTTCTCGTTATAAATAGAGACTTTCTGCATGCACAACCTCTGGGACATGACATCCTATGGATAAAAGAATACAAAATAAGAAATAAAGAAAAAAGACCAAAACAAATTAAAATAAAGGTAGAAGAATAAAATAAAAAGTGCGTTAGAGTTAAGGGAAGTCTGGTAAAAGATTGCTATCAAAGTCAAGTTTGGTTGTTTATCATCCAAACCATTTCTGTCTCGTCAAGTTCAGATGAAGTCGTGATGAAAAAATCCAAAAGTTCTGATAGTAACCGTACTGTCTGCCTGTCTGTCTGTCACGGCTTGGAGCAACAGAGCACATCTGCTTTGTTGATGGCCTTCGTAGGTATTCCTTGGCCAAACATGCCATCTCTCCCGACTTTCTCGTAGTTGTTAGCCTTTTGAGCATTGATAGCGTCGGAAGTTTTGCGAAATGTTGACAGATGGGGCTTGGCCTGTGGGTGAATAAAAAGCAGAGAATATTGTTGTCTCCGGGACATTCCGGTTGTTCTGTTCTAGATGGTGTCTTTGGGGCGAGTTAAAATTTTGAACAGCCACCTTACTTGAACTTAACACAATGCTTTTTCACAATGGTCTCTATTAAATGCAAATAAGACCACACCTACCACTAAAACAAACAAGGCATCTACATTTACCACTAAAACAAACAGGACCATTACATGTGCCACTTAAAACATATCTACTTGTACCACTAAAACATACAAAACTTTTACATTTACCACTAAAACAAACACAATAATTATACGTGCCACGAAATACAAACAAAACAACTACATGTACCATTAAAAATAAAAATCTTAATTTGTCATTAAATACAATGAAGACCTTCACATGTGACACTGCATACACAAGATGTCTACATGTACCGCTAAACACAAATAATACATCTACATGTACCGCTACGTACAAATAATACATCTACATGTACCGCTACGTACAAAGAAAACATCTAAACGTAGCACTAAATACTTACCTAGTCGATCCTCGTTTACCCTAGGGCAGGGATCGGGAACCCGCGGCTCGCGAGCCGCATGCGGCTCTTTGAGCCATCTCGTGCGGCTCTTGAAAAATTGTGTTTATTATTTCAATTTTATATATATATATATATATATATATATATATATATATATATATATATATATATATATATATATATATATATATATATATATATATATATATATATATATATATATATATATATATATATATATCATCATCATGTGACGTATTCTTTCCAGAACGTTGTCTCCATTACAGCTGCTCTGAACGCATCACGATTCTGGGCAAGTCGACCTGCATCAGCCAAAGACAAGTTCAGACTCTCTGTGATGTCCTGGGTCCACCGTCGTCTAGGTCGACCCCTTCCCCTTTTTCCAGGGACCATGCCTTCCATCACTGTTTTTTCCAGACTATTATGTCTTTTTATATGACCAAAAAATTTCAGCTTCCTTATTGCGATGGTATTTAGGAGCCAATGTTCCTGTACGTTTAGTGAGTGCAGTAATATTATATATATATATATATAATTGAATGAGGGATACCATGTGATTTTTTTTTTTCATGCGGCTCTTCAATTTTTTTAAATGGAGACAAAATTAAATATTTGGCTCTTTGTCATGGAAAGGTTCCTGACCCCTACCCTAGGGTGCACAGGTTTGCCAGAGAGAACGCCATAATATCATATCGGCTGTCTTTCTCCTGGCCGAGTTCCAAACTAATCCTCAGTCCTTTAGGGATTATCTAATTTTGTCCTCCAGCGATCTCTGGGACGTCGTGGAGGTGAGGATCCCTGGCTCTTAGTTTCCCATATTTGCCGTGGTAGTCGATCTTCTTAATACACCTACACACAATCTTGTTAATACCACTAAACACAAATAAAACACCCTTTGTACCACTAATTACAAACAAAACCTTCACATTTCATATCAAATGTAAAGGAAAAGACTTCTTCTTCATACACTTTCAGACGTCGACTAATATATTTTTGAGAAAAAAAAAACACAAAAAATAGTTGTCAGCCTGAGATTATTGGCATCTCCGTAGCGTTTGTCCAGGACCGACACTGGCGACGACCATATGTTGGGCACTTTTGCAGCAGATTTTCAACGGTCATTTTATCGGTGCTGCAGCTACACTCGTAAGTAGTTGACACAACAACAACAAAACTGTTTAAATTGACAACTCCTAGCAAATAAGGCCCCGTGTAGTTCCTGGGAACCTCTGATGAGACAACAAAAATAGAATCACTGCTTCTTATGCCCTGCCGTACAAAGCGACTAATATGAGGTTGTGTGCGAGGCTGACAATCTCATCATGTAAAACACATTGCTACATTGACCATCACGGCAAGAGCACGTCTGTGCCTGCTGCAGGCTTCCTACAAGAGAACAATCTTCACTGCGTAATTCCATCTTCCATGCTCCGTGCAAGAGGATCGGCTGAAGTCGTTGCTTCACACTTCATAAAGAGCGAAGAGGAAAATTATGATAGTGACATACAAATAAGACATAACAATAAGACATTACAATAAGATATTACAATAAGACATTTCAATAAGACATTACAATAAAACATTACAATAAGACATTACAATAAGACATTACAGTAAACCACTAAATTCAAACAAGACATCTACACGTGATACTAAATACAGAGAAGACGTCGACGTGCACCACTGTATACAAATAATAGATATATACATTACACTTAATAAAACGAGACATCTACACGCACCACTGACTACAAATAAGAGATCTACACATTACACTTAATAAAACGAGACATCTACACGCACCACTAAATGCGATTAAGAGATCTACACATTACACTTAATAAAACGAGACATCTACACGCACCACTAAATATGATTTAGAGATCTACACATTACACTTAATAAAACGAGACATCTACACGCACCACTAAATACGATTAAGAGATCTACACATTACACTTAATAAAACGAGACATCTACACGCACCACTAAATACGATTAAGAGATCTACACATTACACTTAATAAAACGAGACATCTACACGCACCACTAAATACGATTAAGAGATCTACACATTACACTTAATAAAACGAGACATCTACACGCACCACTAAATACGATTAAGAGATCTACACATTACACTTAATAAAACGAGACATCTATACGCACCACTAAATACAAAATAGACCCCCTAAATAAATCACTAAATACAAATAATGTATCTACATGCACTACCATATACTACAATACTAAAAATCTTATATTTCTTATAAACTGAGATTTGTTAACTCAGTTTAATACTAATTATATATCATTTTGATGAAAATGGCTCTTAAAAGGCCATTAACAATCACCATGCAAGATTCCATTCGCTTGGTCTCGTAAAACCTTCCCATTTGGCGGGTGAGGAACTAGGCTGTTGCACAGCGGGCTGATCACCCGCTTGCTAGTCACATTGATTACGGAAACAACAATTAATATTCTGTTGTACCAATAAACGCCTTTAGGCGTAACGGAACAATGGATAATTTCTTGTTGCCCTAAGACGCCAGCGAGGCGTAATGGCCACAGACTGCTTGGTCGGTCGTTGGCTAAGGACGGAAGAAGAAGAAGAAGAACTAGGCTGTTAAGGACTTGTTTCATAGGACTAACAAAAATAGTTCATTCAGTCTGTAACTAAAAGCTTCTTTTAAAGTATCCGTATGTTTAGATTTATTATACAATTAATATTCTCTACAAGTCATTTGTGTACAAAAGGTAATTTTCAAAAACATCTTGGTCAACTAGCAGAAGACACTACTCGAACTACACTAGGCATGTCGACCACTCATTGGAAAGCGCGGATTCGAAGAATTACTGCAGTTCCCGCCATATAAGACGCAACTGTTTGTTCCAGATATAATGCTGCCTCTTATAAACTGATTGCAATGGTTATCATAAACATTCATGTTATTATCTTTTGTCTCGCCGATGATTTTAGAGTCTGTTTGTTTGAACTAATATACCAGTAATGTTATGGAACTCTTGTTTAAATGTTAAGAACTCCTAATAAAGTACTGGTAAATTTAGCTTTTTTTTTTGGGGGTAGGGGGGGGGGGGGGGCTGTTAGCGTATCATAGTCAACAACGTGTGAGATATGCAATAAAATCATCATCATCAGGTGCCATCTCCACAACGAAGGTGGGCTGCAATGGATCTCCAACGTCTTCTGTGTCTTGGAAAAAAAATCTCATCAAATTATGGATGCGTTTTATACCCCGGTGCTTCTAATATGGCGTTACATCCTTTATGTCATGTGTTATTTCAGTTCGTGTTAACTGTAGTAAAATCTGCGAGAATAATCGCTCATTTCAGTAGATTTTAGTCATAAAATAATAATCAATAAACCCGCCCGATTGTGTCTGATTGTGATGGTCTCACACGTCAGCAACGCTGCCTTTTGTGCAGTGCTAAAGCCTATAGAACGATCCCACGGTAAAAATCTAACACGCGTTTTAGTTTCGGTTTCGAAAACGTACTACTAATATTTAACATTTTGCCAGCACTGCTGCAGCCTAGCCTTAAAATTAACGATTTTGCGGAAGTGTGCCGCAAAATAACTATCTGAATTAACGTAATATTTTGACTTTAACGCTGGTAATGTGTAGTAATCCTTACATTTTTTGGTAGTGTAACACGATACAATACAAATTATTAACGCCAATTCTTAACCCGCCGCGCCAAACCCCGCTTCGCTTGACACATTCTGCCATGCATATATATATACGTTGGAGCAACGAGGCAAAAACGCAGACAATTTTTTTCCTCCTAGCGGTAATATTACTGACGTCACTAAAACAAGTAGTTATTTGAAAATACATGCTAGCGAGAGGTGAAAGAGGGGGGAAAGATGGCCGTCTTGTGTAAAAATTTTATTTGACGATGGACAGTGACAAAACTGAAAATCTAAACCAATATGAAACTGACCATAAAAATTATATAATAGTATAGCTTAGAGTCCACTGAGCAAGAATGTGTTTTAAATAATATGGTAGTCCAAGTATTAGCCAAGTTATTGAGAAAATACTAAATGTCTACGGACGCACGACCAGACAGACTGTTGTTCCTGCTTGGTTTTTTTTAACGTTAGTAGAGGACGCCGGCTTAGAAATAGCGGCATTGAGGTACATTCAAATTCGCTTGGGTAAACAGAGTATAGGGGGAAAGGGGAGTGGTAGGAAAATGTAATCCAAAACGAAACATCTTTTTGTATTGGCATAACTAAAGCAGACTGGCCAATCGACTACCAGACGCAGAGTTTGTTTGGAATTAATTTTGTTTTTCAAAAACTACATTTGAATTCTGGTAGTCGCAAGCTTTCGATTGGCCAGTGCTAATAAATATTAGCAAAAGGCTTTCACTATTCATTGCCATTTGAAAATATTTTTCATTCAAATACGCTGAGAACAGCTGTGTTAAATTTAAATTTAAATATAAAGAAATATTCACAGTCTGGGGCAGTGCAGAGGAAACTGAGGCCACTTCTTTGCAAGCCAGCGTCATTTGTTTATATTTCTTGAAATTTGTGGAAAGGAATGATTTATGAATTAATATGTTTAATCCAACTACAAAGTTAGATACTGCTATTGGGAAAAGTGAAGGACATGCCGGGAGCAGACATTGTTGAGTCCTCACATTGAAGTGTATCTAACTTATGTATGTTGTCATGATTATGTTGTCATATTATTGTATTAGAATATTAGTAAGCCTCCGTGTTCAATGAACACTGTTTAACATGCCTGAAGCATTTATATTTAAAAAAGAAAAGAAGAGAAAATCATATCAAAGGAAATGTGGTTACTCCACATTATTTTATTTGAGGAAAACTATGTAAACGTACAGTGGCGTATCTGCCATAGGGACCTGGGGTGTGGTCACAGCAAGGTGGGAGTCATGAAAAATTAGGGGCGAGTGCACCTGTAATGCACGCGAGGCTGACCCCATATCACAGTAAGAAAATAATAAAAATACTAGTGATCAGATGTAAAAGGCCAGGGTGTCCTTTTGTTGCAGAGGTTCTATTTCCTGTTGCCAGCTGGTAACAGGAAACCTGCTGAGTACGAATAACGCCACCAATTCTCCGACCAGTCGTTTATGCTGTCAAAGATAACAGTAGGAGCCTTGGCGTGTGGTGAAATCGAGATTTTCTGCAACTACACATTTTAATATCTTTCAACAAGGAATCCCAGGTGATGTGTTAAACATCTGGGCATATCTGACACTTTCGTGTAATAAACACTGGTATTTAAAATCATACTCAGGAAGTTTGTGGGGTATGATGATACTACAGCCCCTCATACACAGTGACTCTCCCTCTTAGATGAATAACGTGTAAGCTGTGAACATTCCAACAGGAAAGATATATATATATATATATATATATATGTATATCTATATATATGTATATATATGTTTATATATATATATATATATATATATATATATATATATATATATATATATATATATATATATATATATTTTGACGTTATAGTTAGTGGACAAAGAGTCCAGCTATTTTAGTTGATCTTTTCTGTAAAATATCTTGTCCTCATTTTCAAAGACCTGTCCAAAAGATATGGCTGGACAGGCAGATTAAATTGTAAAGAAAAAAACATTTCATTTTAAAG
Source organism: Oreohelix idahoensis (assembly GCA_024509875.1). NCBI lineage: Eukaryota > Metazoa > Mollusca > Gastropoda > Stylommatophora > Oreohelicidae > Oreohelix > Oreohelix idahoensis. The sequence goes on along the minus strand of JAMPIV010003735.1, from coordinate 57,216 downwards.
AAAAACTTAACCACTGGTTTTATTCACTTCCTCATAGAAAATTAAAGTGTTTGTATGTTGTGTACCATTATTTCATTTCTCCCCTAGACACTAGGTACATCATACACCAGATACTAGAACCAAAATAGTGACCGTGTGAGATCTAGGGAGGTAGCGTTAGGTTCCCTGCACATAATTCATCATAATCATTTATAGAGTCAGGGGCCTACATGTGCTTGACCTCACACGGTTAATACAGACACTGATATCATTCTTTTAGGATACCATCATAACCTCCCCAGCAAAATCAAGTTTTGCTACATTAACTAACCTTATCTTCAAATTTGGGTAAGTGCCACGGGATATCCGGTTTGAGTCCTGTGGGCTTCTTGAACATTCTCAGGGTGTACGCGTGATTCTCTTTCCATGGGTCAATCTGTGATGTTCAGAGGTCATTAGGTCATAGAAGTCAACACAGCAATACATCAACACTAGCAACACACAACCACATTAACAATGCATCGATACGAGCAACAAACGACTATTAACCAGTGCTCTAACTAAACCAATAGACAACAGTAGAAATGCACCAAAACTAGCTGTACAGAACATTAACTCAGCATCAAAATTAGGAACAGAAAACATCAACATTAAAGGTATAAGTAAAGGTAGTCGCTTCGCATATACATGACTTCATGTTACTGGGTCCAGCTTTATGAGGTGGGGGTGACCAATTCACTTCCTCACTACATTTTCCTTCCCTAACTCACGTGAAAAGCCACATACCCAGTTCCCTCACGGTATACTGGAGCGTGAAATTACCCAGTCTTGAACTCGGTACCTTTGCCACGGGAAACAAGCGCTCTAACCACTGCTCCAATAGGATGCTACACCAACTATTGCAGCTTGAAACATTAACCCTGCATACAAATTAGGAAGTTATTAAAAACACCAAATCGTACCAAAATTAGATGCGTAAGTTCCAAATGCTGTCATAGCCGGGGATGGAGTTGATAATTAGCTCTGAAATTCATTTACATATTCCAACAAATTATCATGTGATCTCTTCTTTGCACGCAGTAGTATGCCTCTGTTATATTTGAATCTTGGTATTATGCATGCGACTTTCCTTTGATACTACTTTTGATTATTGCTTTTATCACTTCGTAAGTTGTCAGGTCCATCATCTAATGTGTACTTCCTACTTCCTTGACAAACGTATCTGCCTTTTCATATTGATTTTGTCTTGCAGTAGGCAGGACTCCGTTGTAATTTCACTTTGTTGATTTGTATTGTTGGTTTTGATTAATGCTTCTGAGAAACTGTCTGACTCGTCGTTTTTTGTTTGTTCAAAAGGTGTGTGTACCGCAGCAAAAGCCCAGCTCGAGACCGTTTTAACTAACAGGACAAGAGGTTTTAGCACCCTAAAACTAAAAGCCTCCGGGTAGATGAGGCTCGACAGCCTTGATTGGCAATACACGCCTTCTTCTTCAAGTACCATGCCAGATGGCGTAGGTGATTATGTCTTTTCACAACTTGATGTCTCCAATTCTGTTTATCAATTATGTTGCTGACTTCTTTCCATGTCATGTTGTCAAACTGTTCATTATCTTTTCTCTTTGTCGTCCTCTATCTCTTCAGTTTTTGTCTGTTGCCACGATATATTCCAACTGTCTTCTTATTACATGCCCAAAGAAAGAGGGATGCTGCCTTCAAATATGAGGACCAAGCTTCCTTAGAGCATTGACTTCTTTTAGGGCACTCTGTTTAGCTGTCCATGATATTCTCTACACTCTTCTGTAAAACCAGGCATACAGGAGAAGGAAAACCCTGATATCAAAACATTGGTTGCCTTCTAGGTAGACAGTGAACAATCAAAGGCTAAGGAGAGTAAGCCTGAATAAATATACTGGCTGAAATTAGATGTCCGGGCTGAAAGGCACAGCCAATTCAGTTCAGCTGTAAACTACAGCGTGACGTATTCATTACGCTTAACTACAACAACGTCAAATAAGGCTAGCAGAGATGAACGTATGAGAGGATACATCTGTCGTGTATACAACCAGCGAGCTACAGGAACAGTAAGTATTTACACTCTTCGACATATACTGAAGGAGATTGAGCACCTATGGGTTTGCCCAGAGTGCAATGATATCGATTCTGTTCAACAATAACAACTACAAGTAGCAGCAGAAAGCATTAGCATTCCATCAAAACTAGCAATATTAATTATTAACACTAGACTAATAACAGCATCATAAACATTAGCACCACATCACCACTGTCAGCAGGCCAAACTTGGCGGTACTCTAGAAATAGCCTGGCTGTTCTTGCCTGACTGGGAGTTGAGAAACGGGCAACTTTCTGTTAAACAGACCACACGTAATAGAAAATGGCAGCCCCGTAATAGACACTTCCGTAGGAAGAGGAGTATTCGAGATGTCACATATGCTACATCTCATCTTATCAGGTTGGGCGACCAGTTCCCTTCCTCGATGTCTTTTCCTTACATAACTCAAGAGCAGAGTCAGATAGTCATGCTTACAGCTGGGTAGACTAGGGCGTGATGCTAACTGGTTTCTGACTCGGTCTCTTTACCTCGAGAAGGAAGCGCTTGCTACATACTGTATATAGAATATCCTTTTGACACGATAAAATAAGGCAGAATTGGCGACTCTCTCTCTCTCTCTCTCTCTCTCTCTCTCTCTCTCTCTCTCTCTCTCTCTCTCTCTCTCTGTGCCCCCTGCACTTCAGTCTTCAGCTTATCACGAGTACATTTCTACCCACGTAAATATCTTGGTTGCACTGTTTGTTTTATATTTGTCCCGTCTTTACACATAAAAAAATTGGAGGACTGGCCACACACAAAAAAAAAAAACGAATGAGCTTAAGTATAATCAGAGATAATTATATTTTAGCACTGTGTAGTGGATTTTGATGGTATTTGTATGGTTGTGTTATCACCTAGTGTGATGCGTGAGGTCAGCTGTGAAGGCTCCTGAAATAAATGTAGCTGTGAATGTACAGAAGACCCTTCTTGCTACCACTATACGACCTCACACATTTCTTTTTTTCTAATGAATGTGGCTACGTTAAAATCTAGGGTACTGAATGTAATGTGTTGTATTGACATATACAAACACACACACACAGATATTAAATAATATAATCTTATCAATAAAATTTAGAACACAATGAACTAAATTCAGCTGGTGAAATTTTAGAAAGTAAATCTTTTTTAAATTTATTTGTTCTGAACCAAGGTTTTATTTTGGCCAGAACATATGAAAGATTTTGAAATTTATGAGTGAATGGCATGAATAAATGGCATGATAAATAAAAGGTGTGTACGTATACAATTTTCACGATTAGTTAATATTTCTACAGTTCATAATTTTATTTTCCCTGGGAGAACGATGAATAGATGTGCTGTTGGGGTGGCTTCATCCCTCCCTGTCTATGCCTACCAAACATTGTCCATTAATGATGGAAGGAAATGGGATGTTTTAGTAGTAATTCACTTTGGGTGCTATGTCTATGAAGTTGGTGTAAATCCAGCAGACCAGCCTGCTTACGTAACTTTGAAAGAGTAGTTCTGGTGCTGGAATCTGGTGGCCCCACCTCTCCGTGCTTGGGGGCAATATATCGGGTGGCCCCACCTCTCCGTGCTTGGGGGCAATACAAGGCTGTTCTGCCGAGATGCGACACTGCACGGGTCCTCACTGTCAATTATTTACCCAGCATTTGACACCACCTTTTGGTGTCAACATAAAAAACTCACAGCTCTGAAATAAAGTATTGGTTTAGGTTCAGAACCTTACCTAAGGAGCCACTTCTACACGTAACAATTTACAATAACACCACTTAGACAGGGTCGGATCTCTCTGACCATACAACACATCTTACCAAGTTGGTTTCACATAGGATAAGTTCTCCCAGACTACCTATTCCGAAATATGTTTATTAGCTTCCTGCCATAGAATAGGATAGGTGATATGTTCCACTGATCTCAACACTTGATCTGTCCTTCCTAATCCTTGCTGGAGTTTATATATATTGTTTGTCCCTAGACCCTGAACTAGGGCGGGGGGTCTAGAGCAAATCCTTACTTGTTGTAAGGCTAGATTTCGATATGGCAGTATCAAATCACTCGAAACATTAAACAATATTTAAAATATACAAAGAAATAATTTCAATTTTACCAGATTATGAATAAAGAACACAGAAATGCTAGCAAAACTCAGCTGAGTTGCTGGCTGTAGTATGGGTCCCTGAACTTATTTCAATTTACTTCATTGGAAATCACCACACTTAAAATTTACTGTGTCTATCACTGGACAACTATTGAGGAATGGCAAAAAAGCGCGTCTGAGCGCTGATAATATGATTGTCTGTGGCCAATCAATGCCTTGTGTTTTTTCAAATTCAAATTTCCTACACTAAAGTCATTTCAGTCATGCTTCAGTCAAGTATGGATTTTTATCTGTTAGTTCGTCCGTCTCTACTTGCGTTTTCACAAAAAACGTACTTGGTTTTTGAACCAACCTATCCGTCCCCTCTAGAAATGTTGTCTTTAAAGTTATTTTTAGCCACAGCTCCCACCAATGTCCTCTCTTTCATTCTAACTAGATTTGGACACTTGAGTCTCAAGGTCGCGGTTTTTGTGCAAATTAGTGACATGTTTGATTCAATGCAGTCTTTCGCTGATGTGAACAACACAGTCTTTTGTCAATGTCTTCATTATTATCTATCCGTCTGTATAAATAAAAGCATATTATTTCACTGCTCAAAATGGGCCATCCGGCCAGCTAATTTTTATATTCCTAACATCATTATTAAGAAAAAGTTACTTTTCAAGGTTAGTTGTTTTTTTCGAAATATTTTCTAGAATCTTCTGTGAAACGTTTGCCGCTGCATTCAAATAAAGGACAAAATATCGCAAAAACGTCCAAAAAATGACTGTTGCATATAATACTATGGTCCCTTTTGTCGATTTCGTTACCTTGTGTCAACTTGGGGACGTGACTTTTCCTCCGTTCCCCCCCAATTGCATCTTCTAAGCCTTGCTAGTCTCACGCAATTTTTCAGTCATATTTTTTTCCTTTTGATCCGCCGTTCTCATCCCGTTCAAATGGTAACCGTTTCAGCAATTTAATTTCCATGGCGGGTGATGACCCGCGGCGTGGGCGATCATGCCTTCTAGTAACTTACGCATTCTTTTTATCCCTACATTTTATCCTTTGGAGATATTTTTACGTTGTATCACTGTTAATTTTATGACACACTGAACAGAGGAGAAGCTGGTTATGACATGTAAAGGGGAATACAGAAAAATAACCACCCTTACGTTATTCTGGGTATGTAATCCTGTAGGAGCACAAGGACTGAAAGCACATCACCCCCGACCCCTTCCCTCACATTTTTCCTCCCAGCTCCACCAAGACAGATTCCCCCCTCCCCCCTACTCGCAAGCATAAAATCACAGAAAGCTCAAACCTTGTCTACAGGCTGCTGGTTAATATTGCAGGCTTTGACGTACCGCAGCCAGTCTTTCTGTTCCTGGCCAGACATGATCTCTGCCGCCGTGCTGATGTAACTAACAAAAACAACATCAATATCAGTGGCGGAATAACACTATATTAAAATAGCCAACACATTCATACATGTGCCAGTTAATACATAGATTATCACTGTGGAAAAAAACATCGTTACTTAACTTTAGAACGAAAGAAAGCCGACATTATGAAGTATCTCACTGATTAATTAAATCACAGCATTCGAAAATATGTGCGATGACCCACAATAGTATCCCTTGACAATGTGGTATATGACTTGTGGGAGGGGGGAAGAGGGGTTATAAGGAATTTTGTTACATGGCACTATGAACAAACTACGCTTTTGTTTGAACAACAGCGTAAATAATAAAACATACACCAGGTCCTCGATTTATGCGAATTCAGCATGTGCGATTTCGCTACTTTACAAGAGACTACGTTCTACGGGCTGCTCGTTATATGCGAGAAAATTTAGCTGTTCTGCGATTCTGTGCGGTGGAAAGAAAAATGACTCGATGCTCCCGCCCTTGATGCTTTCCCGATATAGTGTGCATGCCACCGCGTGGCCGCACATGCTGATTTCCCGCTGGAAGTGTCTCGCTCCAGTGTTTTTACTTCGTGTGAATTTTATTTTCCTTAAATGTCTGGGAAAAGCAAGGCTACATGGGAGGTTTTGGGATACAAAAGAATAAGGTTTGGTATATAAGAAAATATTCCACGGGAATTTTTGTGTGGATTTGTTTATGGTCTGAGGTAATTTTTGGGTCCATACTTGGGAATTCTAATACTTGAAAGTAGCAATAGTGTCCCTTTAACACTAGTTAATCTCGCAATAGGTATTATGCTGCGTGCATCTGCGCGACGAATGCATCACTTACCATCCTGTTTCCTGCACCCTGATTTCATTTTATTATTATGCTTCTACCACTGATGTAGCTGTAAATAAACATTAAAGGTTCTCTGTAACATTAAAAGCGAAGTTAAAAATTTAACGACGCGCTGATGTTGTTGAAGGGCCATCAGCACTTGGACGTGTAATCAACAAGAGTCAACATTATGGAATATAAAGAGAATACTGACGAAATTCATACTGCTGTCGTTCATTCTCACAGAAAAGAAAACCAATGATGGTGAAGATGACATAAAGATGGAAGAACTGAAGGCAGCACTGGAGAAAATCAAGATGGGCAAAGCAGCAGGGCATGATGGTATAACACCAGAAATGGTCAAGTACATGGGAGCATCAGGCGACCTATTACTCTTAAGGGTCCTACAGGCAGCGTGGTACAACAAGACCATACCAAAGGACTGGGAGATTGCCATCATAACACCAATTTTCAAAAAGAGTGACAATCGACAGTGTGGAAACCATAGAGGCATATCCCTTCTCAGTGTCCTTGGTAAAATCTACTCTAGAATCCTAGAGCAGAGACTCCGACGCCACGCTGAGCCACAACTGGATGAGGTCCAGTGCGGATTCCGAGCGAACCGAAGTACTCAAGACCTAATCTTCACACTCAGACAGCTGAGTGAAAAGGCCCTTGAGTATAAGAGTGAGATCCATCTTTGTTTCATAGATCTGGAAAAGGCGTTTGACAGGGTCCGCTGGAGCAAACTTTGGGACTGTTTGGCAAGGAAGAATATTCCAGCACCTCTGATTCATGCTATACAGAGCTTCTACAAGTCTTGCAGAAATTATGTGAGGACAGCAAACCATAAGTAAGAAGAGTTCAGGACCACCACTGGTGTAAGACAAGGTGATATCCTGTCACCTTACCTTTTCATACTCCTCATGGACGATGTCATTAAGGCATATAAGGAGAGAACAAGAAAGTATTCAGTGGGGTACTGGAAGATGAGACAGGTCTATATTTCAGAGCTGGCATTTGCTGATGATGTTGCCCTGATTGCTAAATCAGAGGCACATCTCCAATCCAACCTGCAAGTCAGGAAGGAAGAGCTGGAGACGAGAGGGATGGTCATAAGCAGCTCTAAAACAAAATCCATGGTGATATCACGAGAAGAAAGAAGACATCAGATTAAGCTGGGAGAACAGGTCATGGAGCAGGTCGACCACTTTAAATACCTCGGAGCTATTATAGACCGAAAGGGAGGCATCAAAGAAGAGTTGGCCACTCAAAAAGCAGCAGCTGGGAGACTTTTTCAGGCCATAAACCGAGGATTCCTCAGCAAGAGAGAGGTTGGTAAGAAAACGAAGATGGCTGTATACAGCTCCACCTATGTCCCAGTCTTGACATATGGATGCGAGTCATGGGCAATGACTACAACCCACAAAAGCCAGATCCAAACCTCAGAAATGAGGTATCTGAGGAAGGTGGTTGAAGTAACATGAAGAGACATGGTCCACCACCAGACGATACGTCAAGGCCTAAAATCCCACCCCCTGCAGACCCAAGTAGAACAGTCCCGACTAAGATGGTTTGGCCATGTCTGCAGAATGGGAGAAGATCGGCTACCACGACAAGCATGGGAAACAAAGAGCCAGGGATCCAGACCCCCAGGACGACCCAGAGTCCGCTGGGAGGACAACATTAGACAATCTTTGAAGGACCGAGGACTAGAGAGGAACCAGGCCAGGAGGAAGACAGCCGATAGGATAGTCTAGCGCTCTCTCTTCCAACCTCTACACCTCACGGTAGAAGGGGAACGACTAAGTAAGTAAGTAGACAAATCGCCCCAAATTTTAACTAACACCTAATAATATTCCAAAGGCTTAAAATAATCGTTTTGTTAATGTTTGTATTCATTTCTGATGAATTAACTTTGCATTAACTTGATTTATATGTGGCTAAAACGCATTTCAGACATTATATTTCACTTTTTGACACGAACTCCCATTTCTCTATATGTTAATGCATTCGATATGTGAGATTTCAAATTATGCGAGGTTTTCACAGAACGTAGCCCCGCATAAACCGAGAACCAGGTACATATAGTATCTGCAGTCGCAGCTAGTAATCGAAGGAAAATAACTGGTGAATTGTTATCGGACACATTTACGGGAGATATATTAGTGATGTAGGTTATAGTAGAAGATAGCTTTGTGCTGGCACTTACAATCTTTATTTTTCCATGTAAGTATGCTGTCCAATGTATTTCCAAGGATACGGGACGCGTAATTAGTAAAAGTAATACAGTAACATCAACATTAGTATTAGTGACTGTAACAACAAAATTATTTGTAGTGACTGTAACAACAAAATTGTTTATAAGTGTCATAGGTTGCCTCCCCTTAGCTCTGCAGTAGTGGTCCAACAATGGACAAAACTCAAGAGTAACTAAGGTGGGTCTTCAAAGGTATCTACCTTCGCACAAGATTACTCTTGGCAGAGCTGTATGTAGAAGGATAATGATGCTTCTACCTCAAGGAAGTGTTCACAAGATATTCAGAAAAGCGAGAACAATGCTGCATGAGGCTGAGCAAATGTTAACTCTAGTATCTGCCGTCAACTTTTGTGGAGGATAGGGTTTTCTTATAATTCGTTAGCTCGTTCATGCCCCCAGCTGAGTTAGTCAGCGAAATTCCTCTTATATTATATAGCTCTGTTTAAGTGTATTTAAGAAATTGTCTGAAACATACGGTTGTAGTGCGGCAGTGGAACAGCAAATGAGAATGGGGACAAATTAATAAGCTTCTGCAGTATTAACAACCTGGTTATTGGAGGAACACTTTTTCCACACAAGGAAGTGCACAAGTTAACATGGGAATCACCAAACGGACGAGACAGAAACCAGATAGATCACATAATGATCAATGGCAGATGGAGACATGCACTACAAGACGTAAAAGTAAGAAGACGCGCAGATGTTGGAAGTGATCATCACCTAGTAGTAGCAAGACTGAAAGTGAATCTCAGAGCTGCTGGACCAGTTGCTGTCAAACAGAAAAGATACAACATCACGAAACAGAAGGATCCCCTCACCAGATAAGCTTTCTTGGTCGACGTAAAGAGAAGATATGAGATTATCAAAAACCAGGAAAGAACAGAGACCGATGATGTTGACCAGAGATTCAACAATATACAAGGAAAGCAGCAAGTCATGCTTGGGATTCCAGGAAAGAAAAAGCCAAGACTGGATAACACCAGATACGCTAAACACCATAGCGAAGAGAAAGGAAATTAAAAGAAAGAAAACAGAAGCTAAGTCTCCCAGGTTAAAGGCAATATATAGTGAACAGTACAGTCAGCTGAACAAGGAAGTTAAACGTAAAACCCGTGCTAACAAAAGGACATTTCTGGATGACCTTGCAAGACAGGCAGAAAAGGCAGCACTGAGAAATGAACAAAGCACAGTATACAAAATAACTAAAATCATCAGTTGGAAACGAGGTGCAAACAATATTACATTAGTAAGAGATAAGCACGGAAATCTCATCACGACAGTAAAGGGACAGGAAACAAGATGGGCAGAATATTTCAGAGAAACTCTGAATAAGGAACCACCAGAGACACAATTGAAAGTTCCTGAGGCTGAAAATGATCTAGATGTTAATGCAGACATCCCACGAAAAGAAGAAATCATCACAGCAATCAAAGGGTTAAAGAATGGAAAAGCTCCTGGTCATGATAGCTTAAATGCAGAGCTATTTAAGACAGACCCAGAGCTAGCAGCAGAACTATTAGAACCACTATTTGCACAAGTCTGGAAAACAGGGACAACACCAACAGAGTGGAGAAAAGAAATAATTGTCACATTGCCCAAGAAGGGAGATCTTGCAGACTGCAATAATTGGAGAGGAATAACTCTTCTCTCAGTTCCCAGCAAAATACTAGGCAGGATAATTATACAGAGAATCTCAAAAGCAGTATACCACAAACTGAGGAAAGAACGAGCAGGATTTAGAAAGAACAGAAGATGTGTAGATCATATATTTACCCTCAGGAACATTATAGAGCAGTGCTCAGAATGGCAAAGACAGTTGTACATTAATTTCGTTGATTTTGAAAAGGCTTTTGACAGTATACATAGGGACAGTTTATGGAAAATACTGAGGGCTTATGGAATTCCAAGCTGCATAATGTCAATTATTTTTTTTTTTTTTTTTTTTTTTCTTAACCAGCGGCACTTGGGCTTTCAGCCCTTCGGCCCAATGACATGTCATTGCGAGGCTGGGGAACCTGAGGACTTTCCTTCCAACCCGGTCAGGAGCTTCGCTCCTTCCCATCCACAGAGGGTTTATCACAGGAGCCGTTCAGGCTATTCAGTCAAATTTCCGGCCGTAAACATTTCTTCAAACGCCGACGCCCGGGTTTGAACCATGAACACCTGGTCGCCAGTACAACGCCGAAGCCATTACACCAGCGCGGCTCCCAATGTCAATTATAAAAAGCCTTTATGCCAACTTTACGTGTAGCATTGGGCAGAGCAACCTAACCTTTGAAGTGAAGACAGGAGTACGACAGGGATGCCCCTTATCAACCACTCTATTTTTAACCGTCATAGACTGGGTGATGCGCCAGACAACAGAGGGCAATCCAAGAGGAATAAGATGGACTACATTTTCTACATTGGAAGATCTGGAATATGCAGATGGCATTGCACTGCTAGCACATTCACATCAACACATCCAGGAAAAAACGGATAGACTTAATAAGTATAGCCAGCAGGTGGGCTTGAACATCAACCTAAAGAAGACAGAGGTCATACCGCTCAATGTGAGCAAGCCTGAGCCCATATCAGTAAGGAATCAACCACTGGAACAGACAGATGCCTTCACATACCTAGGATGCATAGTAACACCAGACGGCGGAGCAAACAAAGACATCAACAACAGAATGAACAAAGCAAGAACAGCATTTTAGTCTAAACAACATCTTAAAGTCCTCTCAGTACAGCACAAGCACAAAATTAGGATTATATCAGAGCTGTGTGCTTTCTGTGCTTCTCTATGGCGCGGAGAGCTGGAGAGTTACAGAGAAGGAAATATTGAAATTGTCCTCTTTTCACACAACATGCCTAAGAAAAATTATCCGAATCTTTTGGCCGAATACCATCACCAACCAAGATCTGCTTACTCGGAGCAAGCAAGAGGACATGCACACCATCATAGCTGGCAGACGCTGGAGCTGGGTTGGCCATGTCCTCAGAAGAGACCCCGATGCCATCACAAGAACAGCTATGCTATGGACCCCTGAAGGAAAACGAATGAGAGGCCGACCAAAAACAACCTGGCGGAGGACTGAGGAGGCTGAGATGCAAAGAATGAACCAGAGTTGGGGCACTGTACGAAGGATGGCCGCCGACCGAGCAAAGTGGAATCAATTTGTAGTTGCCCTACAAGACGCCACCAGGCCATTACGGCCACTGACTGCTTTGACGGTCGGCGGCTAAGGATCAAAGAAGGAGAAGATACGGTTGTAGTACATTCAAATAGATTAAATCAACTTTAGATAAGTCTTTATACAAGTAACAAATTTAATAATCAGTTATGTTTTAACAGTTATAAAAATGAATAATTCCTTATAGAAAAAGTTGTCATTACTGGGTGATGTTATGGCGTTAAAAAATTGGATAGTTCACGTGGCAGATTTTAAGTTTCTACTTAGCTGCCAATGAGTTTGTCTGTTCTGTTTCAGCTGATGTTTGGTTCTTTTGTAGATTCACACTCGTCACTGGTCAAGTTTGAAAGTTGTAGCACGTTCCAAGAAGTGTCATGGAGTAACTACAAAGCTGGTCCAGCGTCTCTAAGACCCGTCTGATGATGGTGTCTAGCGTCGACTTCAGGCCACTTATACCCTCACTTGTTCCAGAGATAGTATCCTCAACTGGTACCATTAACCCAAATTGACTTTGGGATCACAGACAGTCTGCTGGCTCAGAGAAATAGCTAAGGCAACTTGTTGAAAATGCCTCTTACGCGTGTTCTGGTGTGTTGTTACTTTACAATAAGTTCCCACTTTGACACCTAGTCTCAGATTCCTCAGATTCCGGTTTTCCTTGCTAATAATGGTAGAGTTTTCCTGGGTTCTTAAGTCCTCAAGAAGTTCAAACACGTCCTGTCTGATAAATGAATTCTGATTCTATTCTTAACTCTGGCAGGTCTGGTTGTCTTTTGACGAGTTGAATTTCACAGTGCTATAAACTGCAAAATTGTCAGGTTTTATTGCAACTGCGCTCCCCCGCAGTACTTTGTTACGATTTAGGTAGGGTCCAATCAGGAATTTTGTTTTTCCTATGTTTCGAATGCCCCCCAATCGTTTCAGAACCTGTGTGTTTTGGTGGGGTAAATCAAAATATTTCCACTAGGAAATTTCTGTGCGTTAATGCCAAGGTCATATCTTCCAAATATGGAAGTGAGATTTCCGTACTATTTACGAATACAACTCCTTATTTTTATCTAAAGTAATATCTTCGTAATACTTCTATCCGGATGCTATTACCTCATTCCGTCTTCTAAGTGCACGTCTGTAATATGTCCGCAGACGGGTAATTTATCTCTCCGTCCTAGTGCAAACACCGACCCTCGTGTAACCATCTGGACTGTGACTCTTCACGACAGTAATTAGGTAAACCCAATGCCATATCAGCGCTAAATAAACTGGCTGGGCGTACGTCGTGCTAATCCAGAGCGGCCAAGGTTTGGTACTCGAGAATTTTACCAATATGACTGTCGGTCAATATTGCATCACCTGTCTACTCTCTCAGCAGGGATAGTCAGGTAAACAGACACGACGAATTATTACTGAAAGGAGTGTAAGGTGATTAGAAAATAGCAAATATCTGCTTGATAGCAGAGAAAGAAAGGTGCCGACCACAGAAACTTCACGTAATCAGTACGCACAACAAATGTAATTGACTACTGCCGTTGAGGAGATCGACCCAATAATTCCGTCACAATAAGGACTGTAACAACAACAACAACATTAGTTCTAGTCACTGCAATAACAACAACATCAGATACAGAGACTGTAACACCAAGATAAGAAAAGACTTCACAAATGACAGCCATATGACAGTGACCGTCGTTGCTTGCCTTGTGGGCTTGCCGAAAGGGGCGCTGGGGTCAAGTGCCAGTGGCGGAGCACGTCTCTCGTGTTCTTTGGCTTCAAACTGGCTGTATCTGATCCTGTGTGTGTTCCTGAAGTCACGCCAATCATCATGGTCGCATATCCCTGCTGTAATGGCCGCGCGGTTTAGGGCCAAGAAATTGGTGAACCTTGTTCGCTGAGAGTGGGAAGAGACGCATAAACAGGCACCTTAATGACAAAAACGAGGTCATAATGGCAATTGAAAAAAAACATGAGATAATTATGACGATGAAAGAAAATTTGGTTAAATAAATTATTTTAAAAAGTAGTTTAAAGAAATCCCAGAAAATAATTAAATGGAAGGAGATAAGAGGGAGACATGGCAGTAGAAGGGGGAGAGAGGCAGGGGATTAACGACGCGAAAAATGAGACAGGCAAAAAAAAGGAGATGACAGTTTAACAAAGAACTTTGCGACTGATCCATAGGTCCTACGAGAGGTCGGACGGGGGGCACAAGAATTATTTGGCCCTGGTCTCACCTCACAGGGACCCTCACTTTATTATTTTTACGAGCATTTCGTTACATTAACATATTCTTATCCTTACTATCAAACGATCAATGTCTTAACTACGTGATATGGCCCGGTTCGTATTTGAGTTCTGAGAAGGCATGCTGACGTTTGCAAGGTTTGATCTCTGTGCTATAGAAATAACGAATCAGCTGAAGTGACAATATAGAATAAAATCACTACATCAGGGAACTACGAGGGGCGTTCAGAAAGTAATGTACCACATCGTTTTTCTCAGGAGCTGTTTATTCAAAAAGCATGACATTTATACACAATATACATGGATATGTCATGTAAACATCGGTATTATTCAACATAATCCCCATCAACTTGTACGGCTTTATGCCAGCGCGAAACAAGTGCATGTATTCCTAGCCCGTACCAGATTTTGTCTTGATCATGTAGCCATTTCTTTGCTGCATGAATCACTCCTTCATCATCTTCAAACCTTGTCCCACGGAGCGCATCTTTAAGTGGACCAAATAGATGAAAATCAGAGGGTGCCAAATCGGGACTATAGGGTGGATGGCGTAGTACGGTCCAACCCAATTTGGTGATTGCTTCCCGTGTTGCCAGACTTGTGTGAGGGCGCGCATTGTCGTGAAGGAGAAGCAGATCTGCTAGATTCTTATGCGGCCGAACTCTGCGAAAACGTTGATTGAGTTTTTTCAATGTCTTAATGTAAGCTTGCGAATTGATTGTCTCTCCTCTTGGCATAACGTCCACAAGAATCACACCTTCAATGTCCCAAAAGACAGTGATCATGACCTTTCCAGCTGAAGGAATTGTCTTGAATTTCTTTCTTCTTGGTGATTGCGGATGATGCCACTCCATTGACTGTCTTTTTGTCTCAGTTCAAAATGATGTGCCCAGGTTTCGTCACCTGTAACGATCTTAGCCAAAAAGTTCTCTCCATTAGCATTGAAACGCTCCAACAATTCAGAAGAAATTGCTTTCCTTTGCAATCGGTGGTCATTTGTGAGACTTCGAGGAACCTATTTTGCGCAAACCTTTAAAAATCCGAGGGTTTTTATAACTGCATTTGCACTACCAATGCTAACTGACAAATGTAAGGCCAATTGTTGAGTAGTGATTCGCCTATCAGTAAGAATAATGCCCTCAGCGCATTTCAACACTTCTGCGTTGGTGGCTGTGGCAGGACGTCCACAGCGCGGCCGATCAAGCAGCTCCGTATCTCCACTTCCTGATTCTTTGATTCTCTGAACCCAGCGACTGACTGTACTCTTGTCGACTGCAAAACTTCCATACACAGCACATAGACGCTTGTGAATATTCACAACAGTTTCTTTCTCTGCAACGAGAAATTCTATCACAATTCGCTGTTTATAACGCAAGTTACTAACACGCTTCATTTCAATGGTTTTGGGCAGCCGTATTATTTGGCGGTTGCGGTGCAATTTGGTGCACACAATTGGCACATGCCATATTTGAAGTGTGCAAAATTTCATGCTTCTATCTTCATTATTAGCTGAGAAAAACGACGTGGTGCATTACTTTCTGAACGCCCATCGTATCTTCATCATATCTCATTTTGCTCTTTGTTTGAGGGATGATTTTGGTGTTACAAAATGGACATTTCGGTTTACCGAGTTTGTGCACTGAAATGCATTTGGAATACTGGATCGCACGTTGACAAGAGATGACGCAGGATTGTTTTTGTTAGGGATATGGGAGTTGGAGTGTCCTTCATGAGAGACAGGCAGAAAATATGTTGAGTGATCCAATGACATGGTCCCAGTGTAATGCATATTATTGATTATTAGATGTTTGTACTAAAACGTGCATGAAGATATTTCATAATGTATCAAAGTCTGTCGAATGTTCTGAATAAATAAATACGCATGGTGTATCAATCGGTTCGTGACTAGGAGAAAGTTGTCCCGTACCATGTATAGTTCTAGATGGAGAATGGATCGTATGTAGAGAAGGCACAGTGAATGTTACTGAGGTCAAACTGAAGTAGAATGTGTCGTGCGCGGATAACCTGTATTTTACTGTACTGAAATTGCTGTATTGAGATCGCTGTATTGAAGTTGATGTATTGAGATTGATGTATTGAGATGTTTTTAAAACGTGTCAATATTAGATGGATCTGCAAACGAAGTCAGATGTGTTGTCAGTTAAATTTGTTTTTCAGAGTTTGGCTGAGCTAACGAGTTATTGTTGTTGAACATTTCAACATCACAACCAGTAGCACCCCTATACCCAAGCTAACGAATTATTGTTGTTGAACATTTCAACATCACAACCAGTAGCACCCCGATACCCAAGCTAACGAGTTATTGTTGTTGAACGCTTTAACATCACAACCAGTAGTACCCCGATACCCAAGCTAACGAGTTATTGTTGTTGAACGCTTTAACATCACAACCAGCAGCACCCCGATACCCAACCTACACCAGCAGCCAGAGTCCGCCGTACTCGATATGGATCTTGGAACCACCACTGCAGCTGGTCTCTCTGTGCAGGAAGCCTACACCAAAGTATCCACGTCCTCTTGTAGCAATGGCTTATGTAACAATTTGTTTTATATGATGGTGTTTCCAGACCCATGTACAACTTCGTGCTAGTCGCCTCGTACAACATGCTTGAGGAATCAGAATTAATCATCTTTCTCTTGTCTGTCCAGCGACCATGAGGAACTACTACACGGGACAGCACACTACAATATTACCAGCGTATTCCATTTAACAAAGTACCAACCTTCTTCTGGTCTAACCAGGTCTTCATTTCTGTCTCTTCGCTCCATCCCCGCAAAGCTGGTTGTAGGCAGTGGAGAAGAGAAAGGCGGAATAATGCAAATCGTGAACTTTTGTGTGCTCACAATCACACACTCACTAACTATACCTGGCATCTCACATTAGCACAATTTTACACATCTTGCAAAACACCATACAACCTCTATACAACTTCTGCACTCCACGGTCACGCTAAAGCCGCTTACACACGAGCGTTTCTTGACGCGCGTTTCTCACGCGTGACGAATGAAGGAGTAAGGGATTTACAGGCTGCTCAGCCGAGCGAGACTGTCTGTAAATCCGTACTCTTTCATTCGTCACGCGAGAGAAACGCGCGTCAAGAAACGCTCGTGTGTAAGCGGCCTAAGAAGTATCATGCCCACAAAGTATCACCTCACAGTTGCACATCGTCACATTATCGACGTCACAGTGGCAACGTTTGAAATCTATCGCAGCTTCACATTAACAGAACCTTAGTCGTAAACTTTCACATTATCAACGTCAAAATAACATAATCTTACAACGTCACATTCGCGCATTTTCACATTATCAGCCTTGCAGTGACAAAGTCTGAAAATGACCGTTGCATGGCCTCACACTAACAGAACCGCACAGTTGCAATTTTTCACATATCAACGTCACAGTAACAAAGTCTGAAATGAACACCGCCCAATAGCACATCCCCACATTATTAACTTCACAGTAATAAAATCTTAAACAAAGTCATAATCTTCTTCTTCGTTACACACACACACACACACAAATACAAACACATAACGCATAGATTTATCTCATTCATATGAAATCATTCTCATACATCATTATATAACTTCTGTCATTACACACTTCTCTCTCACATATGAAGTCTTTCTCGTACACGGATACATAACTTCTGTCATTACACGCTTCTCTCTCATATATAAATCTGTCTTACACACGCATACGTAACTTCTGTCATTACACACTTCTCTCTCACATATTAAAATCTTTCTCGTACACGCATATATAACTTCTGTCATTACACACTTCTCTTCTCTCTCACATATACAATCTTTCTCGTACACACATATATTCTTCTTCTTCGTTCGTCCTGAAAAAGACGTTGGTTGCGTTGTGTCCGTTTACAACGAAGCTGCGATATTTGCGCCTTTCGGCCGTCACATCCGACGTCAGCAGGGCATTTTTGGGACCGGGTTAGCCTTCCCTCTTCGATCCCTACTCACTCAGCCAGACTGCAGTGATGCAGCCTGTTTCCAGGACCACCACTTGGAGGTGGAGTAGGGTCTTGGTCAGCGCTGGTTCGCTGACCCTGACGCAAGCAGTCTAGCTATGGGTCGCTAACTGCATTCCTTACTGTTGACGCATCTTAGGTCCCACACACATATATGACTTCTGTCATTACACACTTATCTTATCTTATAAGAGAAAGATAAGGGAGAGATACTGAAGACAATTAATGATCGCCTGTTAGAGAATGACACTGCAATCAATGAATCATCAAGGCTATGATTGCTGGAGTTTGGCAGTAGGAATGGGACTGGCAGGAATGAACGTATGAGAGGATGAATCCAGCGTACGTACAATCAGCGCGCATCCGGAACTATTAGCATTCATACCCTTCCACATTTGCTGAGGGAGACTGAGCACCTAAGGGTTTGCCCGGAGTGCAATGATGTCGATTCTGAACACCGATAACAATAACAACTTATCTCTCACATATAAAAGCTTTCTCGTACACACATACATAACTTCTGTCATTACACACTTCTCCTCTCTCTCACATATGAAATCGTTGGCGCAAACATCAGTATTTCCCTCTTACCTCCTTACGGAGCACAGGACCAACATTGTAACTTGCCTGTTTGCGGGAAGCCTGCACTAAAGCACTCATGACCTCTTGCAGCGGCGGTTTCTATGGCAATTTGTTTTACATTATAAGGTTGCCAGCCCCCCCCCCCCCCCCTTGCTCTCGTACGCTGAGTCATATATAAGTATGTCGTAACACACTCCTCTCTCTCTCTCTCTCTCTCTCTCTCTCTCTCTCTCTCTCCCTCTCTCTCTCACAAGGACTATTTCACACTCGATCATGCAATCTTCTGCTTGATTTAATTTCTAGTGTCAATCTACATTATTTTCATGTCTGATCACTCTCCAGAATAGCTTCCCTCTTATCAAATGTTAACTTGTTCACATACTTTTTCACACAAACCCATCCTCTCTCTTACATTCACTTTCTTTTTATCTCAGAAGTCATTTAGAAAAGCAAAAAACATAATTTCCCTTTTTCTCTTAACTCATTTGGCCTGTCTATGCTTTCAATTACAGATACCGGATACGTACTTCTTCACATGAGTGCGATTGGCTAAGCATTTAGAGCGCTTCCTCTCGCGGCTCATTTACTGGGTTCCGGGATAAATACCTGGTAGCAGCACACTACCGTCTACCCAACTGTAAATGGGTACCCCACTCTGCTCTTGAGTTAGGGAATGCAAAGACAGATAGGAAGGGAACTGGTTACCAGGATCGCACTTATAGTATTTGCACCCCGGGCGGTTCCTTCCTTTAGCATCCCCATAAAACACACAGAAAAATAAATTATGCTTGCAAGTAGACGTTTAAACAATACAGTACTGTCCTAATAGTATTCAATGATACCCCCATCCTGGCTGACACCTGGGGCGGACCGCCAGAAACAACCACCCTTAGTATGCCACTGCTGATTACCCCACTTCATTAAAAAGCTGGACCTAGTACTGTATGGTGAAGTCTCTAGCATTTCACCTCCCTACGGCCGTATCTGGGATTGAAAAAAAGGTTTCGGATCTCGTTACACGCCCACTGAGGCATATTGGGAATATGGTGTTAGGCCCATATTTTCTTGACCATCGGCACACTAGGGGTGATGTGGTCAGCATCACGCCGGCCGCCTTAACCTTCCCAGAGTTGCTCTGGTACCCAATTCATGAGGCTGGGTGGACCCCGGAGCCGTTTACGGTATAAAAATATCCCACCTCAACTGGGCATCGAACCATGGACCCCCGAGGTAGAAAGCCAGTGCACTAACCACTGCGCTACCGCGGCTCCCTGGGACTAACTTTACCTTCTACTTCTGCACAGATACACTTACGATCTCACCAAAAGCTGTCTGTCACTGTGGTGCTGGACTCACCTAGAGCTGCCGAAGGACTACGGGCTGGGAGACTCCCATAGGTAAAGTCGTCGCAAGGCATTTTTCTACAGCATCGAAATGAGGTGCCAATTTTGTGCTTGGGTGCGACAGCAGAAGAAGAAAACAGTTTACGTGAATGACAGTATGAATACCAATGATAGCAATATAAATGACAATGACACCAATACAAATGACAGAGACAACTATGCCAAGGGCAGTGACGAAATAAATGACACTGACATGAAATGGCATGACAACGGCAACAATACTCATGACAGAGACTACAACACAAGTGACAGTGATGATAATAGTAATGACAGTGTCAACAATACTAATGACAGTGACAAAATTACTGATGACAGTGGCGACACTACTCATGACAGTGTAGACACTACTAATGACAGTGACGACAATACTAATGACAGTGGGGACACTTCTAATGACAATGGCGACACTACTAATGACAATGGCGACACTACTAATGACAATGGCGACAATACTAATGACAGTGACGACAATACTAATCACAGTGACGACAATACTAATGACGGTGACGACAATACTTAGGACGGTGGCGACAATACTAATGACAGTGGCGACAATATTAATGACAGTGGCGAAATTTCTAATGACAGTGGCGACAATACTAATGACAGTGACGACACTACTAATGACAGTGGCGACAATATTAATGACAGTGGCGACACTTCTAATGACAGTGGCGACAATACTAATGACAGTGACGACAATACTAATGACAGTATCAACAATACTAATGACAGTGACGACACTACTAATCACAGTGACGACAATACTAATGACGGTGACGACAATATTAATGACAGTGACGATAATACTAATGACAGTGACGACACTATTAATGACAGTGATGACAATACTAATGACAGTGGCGACACTACTAATTACAGTGACGACAATACTAATGACAGTATCAACAATATTAATAACAGTGACGACACTACTAATGAAAGTGTAGACACTACTAATGACAGTGACGACAATACTAAGGACAGTGACGACAATACTAATGACAGTGGCGACAATACTAATGACAGTGGTGACACTACTAATGACACTGGCGACACTTCTGATGACAGTGGCGACACTACTGATGACAGTGATGGCATTACTAATGACAGTGACGACAATACTAATGACAGTGGCGACAATACTAATGAAAGTGGTGACACTACTAATGACAGTGGCGACACTTCTGATGACAGTGGCGACACTACTGATGACAGTGATGGCATTACTAATGACAGTGACGACAATACCAATGACAGTGGCGACAATACTAATGACAGTGGCGACACTTCTAATGAGAGTGGCGACACTTCTAATGAGAGTGGCGACACTACTAATGACAGTGACGACAATACTAATGACAGTCTCAACAATACTAATGACAGTGACGACACTACTAATGACAGTGGTGACAATACCAATGACAGTGACGACACTACTAATGACAGTGGTGACAATACTAATGACAGTGACGACACTACTAAGGACAGTGACACTACTAATGACAGTGACGACAATACTAATCACAGTGACGACAATACTAATGACAGTGGGGACACTTCTAATGACAGTGGCGACACTTCTAATGACAGTGGCGGCAATATTAATGACAGTGACGACAATACTAATTGCAAAGACAACAAAAGTAATGACAGTGACGGCAATACTAATGACAGTGACGACAATACTAATGGCAGTGACGACACAAGTAATGACAGTGACGACAATACTAATGACAGTACGACACTACTATTGACAGTGGCGACAATACTAATGACAGTGACGACAATACTAATGACAGTGGCGACACTTCTAATGAAAGTGGCGACAATACTAATGACGGTGACGACAATACTAATGACGGTGACGACAATACTAATGACGGTGACGACAATACTAATGACGGTGACGACAATACTAATGACGGTGACGACAATACTAATGACGGTGACGATACTATTAATGACAGTGACGACAATAGTAATGACGGTGATGACAATACTAATGACGGCGACGACAATACTAATGACGGTTTCGACAATACTAATGACGGTGACGACAATAGTAATGACGGTGATGACAATACTAATGACGGTGGCGACAATACTAATGACGGTGACGATACTATTAATGACAGTGACGACAATAGTAATGACGGTGATGACAATACTAATGACGGTGGCGACAATACTAATGACGGTGACGACAATAGTAATGACGGTGACAACAATACTAATGACGGTGACGACAATACTAATGACGGTGACGATACTATTAATGACAGTGACGACAACAGTAATGACGGTGATGACAATACTAATGACGGCGACGACAATACTAATGACGGTGACGACAATACTAATGACGGTGACGACAATAGTAATGACGGTGATGACAATACTAATGACAGTGGCGACAATACTAATGACGGTGACGACAATACTAATGACAATGACGACAATATTAATGACAGTGACGATACTATTAATGACAGTGACGACAATACTAATGACAGTGGTAACACTTCTGACAGTGGCGACACTTCTAATGACAGTGGCGACAATACTAATGACAGTGGTAACAATACTAATGACAGTGACGACAACACTAATGACAGTGACGACAATACAAACGACAGTGACGACACTACTGATGACAGTGACGACACTACTAATGACAGTGATGATACTACTAATAACAGTGACGACAATACAAATGACAGTGACGACACTACAAATGACAGTGACGATACTACTAATGACAGAGATGAATACTACTAATGATAGTGACGACAATACAAATGACAGTGGTGACATTACTAATGACAGTGACGACACTTCTAATGACAGTGACGACAATACTAGTGACAGTGACGACAATACTAATCACAGTGACGATAATACTAATGACAGTGACGACAATACTAATGACAGTGGCGACAATACTAATGACAGTGACAACAATATTAATGACAGTGACGACAATACTAATGGCAGTGGCGACAATACTAATGACAGGGACAATACTAATGATAGTGACGACACTACTGAGGGACGGCACTACTAATGACAGTGACGACAATAATAATGACAATGACGACACTACTAATGACAGTGGCGACAATACTAATGACAGTGACGACAATACTAATGACAGTGGCGACACTTCTAATGACAGTGGCGACAATACTAATGACAGTGACGACAATACTAATCACAGTGACGACAATACTAATGACAGTGACGACAATACTAATGACAGCGACGATAATACTAATGACAGTGACAACAATACTAACGACAGTGTCGACAATACTAATGACAGTGACGACAATATTAATGACAGTGACGATAATACTAGTGACAGTGGCGACAATACTAGTGACAGTGATGACAATACTAATCACAGTGACGACAATACTAATGACAGTGACGATAATACTAATGACAGTGACAACAATACTAATGATAGTGGCGACAATACTAATGACAGTGACGACAATATTAATGACAGTGGCGACAATACTAATGGCAGTGGCGACAATACTAATGACAGGGACAATACTAATGATAGTGACGACACTACTGAGGGACGGCACTACTAATGACAGTGACGACAATACTAATGACAGCGACGATAATACTAATGACAGTGACGACAGTATTAATGACAGTGACGATAATACTAATGACAGTGACGACACTATTAATAACAGTGACGACACTTCTAATGACAGTGGCGCCACTAATAATGACAGTGACAATAATACTAATGATAGTGACGACACTACTAATGACAGTGACGACACTATTAATGACAGTGACGACACTTCTAGTGACAGTGGCGCCACTACTAATGACAGTGACGACAATACTAATGACATTGGCGACAATAGTAATGACAGTGACGACAATAAAATGACAGTGACGACACTATTAATGACAGTAATGATACTACTAATAACAGTGACGACAATACTAATAACTGTAACGACACTACTAATGACAGTGATGATACTACTAATGATACAAATTACAGTGGCGATAATACTAATGACAGGACGACAATACTAATGATAGTGACGACACCACTGAGGGACGGCATTACTAATGACATTGATGACAATACAAATGACAGTGATGACATAGGTGCCTTGTCTCTCTCAGTAAATGTCGAATGTAATGAATGCTAATTGTTCATGTAGCGGGCTGGTTGTATACATGACGGATGCATTCTCTCCAGTGTAACTCTGTATAAAGTGTTTGTTTAAGTGTGTGAGAAATGTGTGTGTGTGTGTATGTGTTAGATCACTAGTACCTGCGGGGCACTAAGCAAAGACTAGTACTACCTACGGGGCACTAAGCAATCTTACCTTGACCAGTAACGGGTTACTGAGCATGGACTTCCGTCGCACACCCAGAAAACCAGTGGCCGAATTATTGTAAGGGTCATATGGGTCGTCCCAATCTTCACTACTGTCTGTAAACTGATCCATAAGTCGTGCCACTACATCCTCTCCCAGGAAACTGTCGACGGTAACGAACATGGTCAACTCTTTTCAATCTTTTTCCGTCATCGTAACCGAAATCAGTATTTCTTAAATAATATATGTTTAACATATTTAATAAATTAAGTACTGAAGTTACTAATCTTATGCGATCAACTGCCAACTTTGCATCGAATGCTAGCTGCAATGAAATTCCGACGTATGGCCTATGTGTTTGCTGATCTATAAATCTTTTGCAGGATATATTCATGGTTAGGCCTTTGTCGTAAGGCGCCTATCTTTATCGCCCTGTATCTTTTCCAACATCTTTCTTATTGTATTGTCTCTCTCCTTTTGCTCTTTCATCATTGTTAAAGTAATCTTTCCTTAAACGGGTCGTACCTAAATATAACTTGGCACGCCTTTGATTTATTTCACCACCTTCCGCTGTCTTTCGGAACTAACTTGGCCTGGTTAGAATCTTGGTCTTGTACACCTGGCCTCGTTAGATAAGTATTGTTTACTGAAAGAAACGCCTGTCTTGGCCATAGAAAGAATTCGTTAATACCTAATCAACTGTTTAAACAACGCCGAAAGAATTCGTTAATGCCTAATCAACTGTTTAAACAACACCACTGTCACCAGCTCGGGCTACAATAGCGCGTCGCCACAAAGGACTAGTGACACGCACAGGAAGGTTTCTTGCCAGATGGTAGCCAATGATATCGGTTTAAGCCTCGTAGATGTCGTGTATGGAGCTAGACTATGAACAAAGAGATTAACGAAGCCACCTCACTACAAGGAGATAAAAGGCTTTGCGACAGAAAAGGGGGGGGGGGTGATTTCTGCAGTGGGCGGCCAGTCCTAAACCACGGTTTGTCTCACAAAGCGAACGGGCAACACGAAGTAAAGAGTTGGTTGCGAGAGCTCACCCACTTTTAGCCAGTGACATGCACGGAAAGGGCACGAGAGTATGCCAATGTTACTGGACAAGAGGGACGCCTACCTATTGGATTAGAGGGCGGAGTCATACAACACAGACCAAGACTTCTGACATTGACAACCCAAAATATAACAAGAGTTTTCCACAAGTCAGTAACGGGAGTTCTCGATGTCGCGGCATATAAGAGTTTTCCCAACAGCATAGCCTGTGTACAGCTTGTTCTAATATGTCATTTCTGTGTGGACATTTGATTCATATCTGTGGAGTTTAATTTTAAAGTTAAAATATATTATAAAAATTATTTATAATTTTATTCCTTCATTATTTAAGATTAATTTTGCACTTATCCTCATAGCTAAATGTGCGAAAGACAGATTTTTCATTACTTCTATTCGTAAATGATTAATCAAATCAAAGATTTTTCCTCTAGGAATATATGAAGTAATTCATTGTTATCACAATATCCACCTCCGCAAACACCATTCACACATCACAACAACCACCTCCGCAAACACCATACACACATCACAACAACCTTCTCCTCAAACACCATACACACATGACAACCCCCAAATATAGAAACATCACATTCATTGCAGCAGCGACCAAACACCACCAGTAAACCGAAAACAGCATCGAACCCAACATGAATGCCACAGAAGCCACATGAGCAATCACAACCACAATCATCACAACAAGGTCATCACCAACATGAAATAACCTTGAGTGACGCTGCCCCCGTCGTGTTACGCTGTCAGGTCTATCGTTACACTTAAGTCTGTTAGTCTTTCTACACGGTACCCGTGGTCTCGGCAAATCTTTATAAGTCCAAGCTGCTATTGCATCCTCAACTTCCTTGCATCCAGGTCGCAGATGTCGGTCTATCTGACGTTGACACATTGTGACTAGACAGCTGGCGAGGTGACAATACGAAACGACTATTACAGATCAACTAGTAAATATACCCGTCAAACTAATGATGAGGAAAGAACTACAGCTGTTGTCTTAACCTTTCAGCATCTGCATCACATACAGAAGACTGGAGAACTATTTTGTTGATTCTGAATGAAGTTATTTTGCCCATTTTTGGTAAGTTTTGGGGAAAAAAATTATATTGGCTTAATTTTTTTAAGGGATGTAATTTGTCTTCTCCTCTTCCTTTCCAAGGGGAATAAATAAATTATGTTGGCTTTTTTTTCACGGGAGGTAATTTATCTTTGTCAAAGGGAAACAACCAAACGGCAAAAACATAATAACAATAAAATATATTGTATATTTTTGCACTTTACTATGTATTCTATTTATTATTTAAAATATACTTGAAAATTTGGTGCACAAAAAAGATGCGCGCTACATAAAGCACTCTGCAGTTTAGTGCAAAGGCCAGAAACGCTCGACTTTTATATAATTTCCAGACTGAAACAAATAATTTCGGCGAGAGAATGGATGTTCTTAGAGAATTATACAGTAAAATGCTACATAATGCTAGTCTGGTACAGTGTGTGTTCAAATGGGATAACTTGTTGTACTAAAGTCAATAGACCTCACTTTGAGCCCCATAAGGGGTAATTAAAAAAAAAAAAAAAAAGTTTATTTCTATGTTTACACGTGCGTTATCCTAAACAAACCAATGCTACTATGTACTATTCCTATTGTTCTACAATTTACTATACACAGTATTACAGTCTTTGTTGTTTGGTTTATATTGGTGAAAAAAAGGAAAGATTTGGAGGTGATCTGCGTCTACAACTAGTCTCTAAGGTGACTGAAAAAGCCACTTCACCTGTTTAAATGTATATATCCTGACTTGTATGTAATGGATATAGGCCTACATGAAAGAAAATGTCAAAACAAGGAGCTGCAACTTGATTAATAAGTTGTTTTTTCCGGAAAGAAAATATACATAAAAGAAAGTCTAAAATAACCAAACAAACGGACGTTACAATTCGTTCATTCATTTCATTCATAACCCTCCACTCCCAAAGGAGCATAGGCCTTCAACAAACACATGCCAAGTCTTCCTGTCACGTGCCATCATCTCAAGTTCTTTCCACGTTCTCCTCATCATTTTCACCTCTGTTTCCAGCTCTCTTCTCCATGTGCTTCTTGGTCTACCTCTGCCTCTCTTGCCCTGAGGGTTCCAGAACAAGGACTGCCTTGTAATACTATCAACAGGTTTCCTCAGTGTGTGTCCTATCCATCGCCATCGTCTTCTTCTCATCTCTTGTTCCACTGGCACTTGTCTAGTTCTTGTCCTCAGTTCCACGTTGGTAACCTTGTCATACCATTTTAATCCCTCTATTCTACGCAAGCACCTATTTATGAAAATCTGTAGCTTTTTGGTTGTTGTCTTTGTTGTTCTCCGTGTCTCAGAGCCATACAATAGGACTGACTTCACATTTGAGTTGAAGATTCTTATTTTTGTGTTGGATCCGATTTCTCTTGATCTCCATATATTTCCCAATGCAATGAAAGCTCCTCTTGATTTTTGTATTCCTAGTTTGATATCACTGTCTGTCCCTCCAACTTTGTCTATATTGCTGCCAAGATATGTGTATTATTATACATCTTGTATTGGTGTTTCTTCAAGTTCAACCCTGTTATCATTCTTCTTCTTCTTTGATCCTTAGCCGCCGACCGTCAAAGCAGTCAGTGGCCATTACGCCTCGTGGCGTCTTGTAGGGCAACAACAAATTGATTCCACTTTGCTCGTTCGGCGGCCATCCTTCGTACAGTGCCCCAACTCTGGTTCATTCTTTGCATCTCAGCCTCCTCAGTCCTCCGCCAAGTTGTTTTTGGTCGGCCTCTCTTTCGTTTTCCTTCAGGGGTCCATAGCATAGCTGTTCTTGTGATGGCATCGGGGTATCTTCTGAGGACATGGCCAACCCAGCTCCAGCGTCTGCCAGCTATGATGGTGTGCATGTCCTCTTGCTTGCTCCGAGTAAGCAGATCTTGGTTGGTGATGGTATTCGGCCAAAAGATTCGGAGAATTTTTCTTATGCATGTTGTGTGAAAAGAGGACAATTTCGACATTTCCTTCTCTGTAACTCTCCACGCCATAGAGAAGCACAGAAAGCACACAGCTCTGATATAATCCTAATTTTGTGCTTGTGCTGTACTGAGAGGACTTCCAGATGTTGTTTAGACTGAAAAAGGCTGTTCTTACTTTGTTCATTCTGTTGTTGATGTCTCTGCTTGCTCCGCCGTCTGGTGTTACTATGCATCCTAGATAAGTGAAGGCATCTGTCTGTTCCAGTTGCTGATTCCTTACTGATATGGGCTCAGGGTTGCTCACATTGAGCGTCATGACCTCTGTCTTCTTTAGGTTGATGTTCAAGCCCACCTGCTGGCTATACTTATTAAGCCTATCCGTTTTTTCCTGGATGTGTTGATGTGAATGTGCTAGCAGTGCAATGTCATCTGCATATTCCAGATCTTCCAATGTAGAAAATGTAGTCCATCTTATTCCTCTTGGATTGCCCTCTGTTGTCTGGCGCATCACCCAGTCTATGACTGTTAAAAATAGAGTGGTGTTTCTTCAAGTTCAACCCTGTTATTGTAGTGAAATTGACAGAGATACAACGGTAAAATACCTCCAAAGATAACATGTAAGGATAAAAACATAATGCGTAGGCTGCTGATAGTACATGATCGCCCAGACCGCGGGTCATCACCCTCCATAAAAATTGACTTGCTAGACAGGAGGGGAACGGCGGATAAAAAGGAAAAAATATGACTGGAAAGATTGCGTGAGACTAGAAAGGCTAAGGAGACGCAATTGGGGGGGAAACGGAGAAAAGTCACGTTTCCCAAGTTGACATAAAGTAAGGAACTCGACAGAAGGGACCTTGGATATGTTACGCCACAGTCATTTATTGGTCGCTTTTGCGATACCAAGCCTTTGATTTGAATTCAGCGGCAGAACGCAGATGTTTGGAATATTACAAAAATTAAAAAGTAACTTTTTCGTAATATTAATGTTAGGAATATAAAAATTAGCTGGCCGGATGGCCCATTCTGAGCAGTGAACTAATATGTTCTTAATTTTACAGACGGATAGATAATATTGAAGATAATGACAAAAGACAGTGTTGTTCACATCAGCGACAGACTGTATGGAATAAAAAGTGTCGCTATTTGCACAAAAAAACACGACCTTGAGACGCAGGTGTTCAAATCTACTTAGTAGGGAAGCGAAGGGACATTGGTGGGAGCTGTGTCTAAATATAACTTTTAACGACAAAATTTTGGAGGGGAGAGAAAGGTTGGTTCAAAAATCAAGTACGTTTTTTTGAAAAAAACAAGTAGAGACGGACAGACTAACAGATAAACATCCATACTTGACTGAAGCATGACTGAAATGACTTTAGGGTAGGAAATTTGAATTTGAAATAAACCTAGGCAGTGATTGGCCACAGACAATCATTTTATCGGCGCTCAGACGCGCAAGTGGGGCCATTCCTCAATAGTTGTTCGATGATAGACACAGTATTTTAAAGTGTGGTGATTTCCAAATGAAAGAAAGTGAAATAAGTTCAGGGACGCCATACTATAGCCAGCAGCTCAGCTGAGTTTTGCTAGCATTTCTGTGTTCTTTATTCATAATCTGGTAAGATTGAAATTATTTCTTTGTATATTTTGAATATTGTTTAATGTTCGAGTGATTTGATACTGCCATATCATAATCTAGCCTTACAAACAAGTAGGGATTTGCTCTAGACCCCCCGCCCAAGTCAGGGTCTAGGGACTAACAATATACATAAACTCCAGCAAGGGTTAGGAAAGACAGATCAAGTGTTGAGAATAATGAAACATATTACCTATCCACTTTTAGGGAAGGAAACTAATAAATATTTTTCAGAATCTATAGTCTGGGAGGACCTATCTGATGTAAAACCACCATGGTAAATGTGCTGTTTGGTCAGAGAGATCTGACCTGTCTGTATGATGTGGTTGTTGTGTCCGTGTTGTGTCCAGGCGTGGGTAGAGAATAGAATTTTGACACATAGCCAATACTTTGATTGCAGAGCTGTGAGTTTCAGTTGTCTACAAGGCGGTGTCCATTCAGTTGGTGATTTTACTCGAGTGTATCTGTGCAGTACGTTGTGACAGAGACCACTATTATTGCCCGCCAGCACGGAGAGGTGGGACCACCAGATTTCAGCACCAGAGCTACATATGCAAGTTGAGTGAGCCTCTGGTCTGCTGGAAGTTCACCAACGCCTTTTAGTCACTAATACCCCATAAAATTCCTGTAATTTACTGGACACTGTGTAGTCAATATAGACAGGTGTGATGAGGCCACCCCAACAGCACAAGCATTAACTATCCTCCCAAGTAGATGACTACTAGAACATTTTAATAAAACTAACTAGTCTAGTACTTATATATGTACACTCTTGCAATTATTATGTAACATTCCATGCATTTCTTTCATAATTTTTAAATCCTTTTTTTTAAAAAAGTTCTGGTCAACATAAAACTTGATCCAGAACAAATAAATGTAATATAATTCTATCAAAAATTTTACACTCTTGAGTTAGTTCAGTGTATTATAATATTTGTTAAATATTATTAGTCTGCTTAAATATCTGTGGGTGTATCCATAACTATCACACCACATTACATATCATTACCCTAGACATTTTACATAGCTACATTCATTAAGGAAAAAAAATTGAGTGTGAGGTCGTAGTGGTAGCAAGAAAGGCCTTCTGACAATTCACAACTACATTTTATCTCAGGAGCCTTCACAGCTGGCCTCATACATTACATTTAGTAATATCACCATCATACAATACCATCAAACCCACTACATACATTGGGGTCTTGTCCAGGGATAATTAGCCCAACAGTAATATTAGGATCTCCTGGTTGGAGAAATAAAATTAGGGGAAAAAAAATTGTGAAATTCCCTTTAAAATTAAAAGTGTCCCTGCAGATAAAAGTTGGTGAATCTTCACAGCCAGTGATAATTAATTAGTTAACTGGTTAGTTAGAATTAGTTAGACTATAGTCATAAGAAGTACTTAGTGTATTTACTGGTTAGAGATTTAGCTTGTATATTATTATATTGTCTGAAAAGTATGGCGGAGCTAGCAAAATTCCGATCAGCTGCTGTGCTGACCGCAAAGGAGATGGGAATGGATGGTCAGATTTTAATTCAATATGTAACGGCTGAATGTGATAAATATATTGAAAGGGAAGATAGAAAGGTAGCTGAAGAGAAGAGGTTACAAATTGAGGCTGACAGAGAAATTAAGAGGCTGCAGATTGAGGCAGAAGAAAAACGACAGCAAAGGGAGGCAGAAGAAAAACGACAGCAAAGGGAGGCAGAAGATAGAAGGTTGCAAAGGGAGCACGAATTACGACTAAGGGAGCTGGAATTACAAGGCCCGGCTCCTGAAAATGGTGCCAGCCCTTTTGCCTCAGATGCTACGCCCAGTCTGGGAGCCTCAAACTCAGCTATGGGGTTTCATTTAGACCATTTTGTTGAAAAAGACGATGACATAGAGGGGTACCTAGGACGTTTTGAGTTATTAGCTACTACATATGGGTTAGAGAGAGAGAGGTGGAGTTTAAAGCTATCACAGGGATTGAGAGGTACTTCTTATGAAGTATTTGCCAAAATGAACAGGGAAGACCAAGACAATTATGACATGTTAAAGCAGGCTTTGTTATTAAGGTACGAGAAGAATGGTGAATTTTATCGTAAGAAATTTAGAAATGCCAAACTGTTGTCTGGGGAGACATACCACCAATTCTCTGCTAGACTAGAAACCTATTTGGAGAAATGGACGGCTCTGGGGAAGACCCAAGATCTTAAAGAAATGATCATGATTGAGCAATTGAGAGAGTCCATGGCTCCAGACATGAGAAAATTTCTCATGGAACAAGGTGCAGAGAAGTTGGGGGAAATTTTAAATGTTGCTGAGAGGTATCAGGCAGCTCAGGCAGAGGTAAGTGGTGCTAAAAAGAAGCACATAGACAATTTTAAAGCTCCACAGCAATTTAATAAATTTGATAATAGAGAGCAGGGAAATAAAGGTAGGACAAACTTTGAGCGGCCAAGAAATGACTATCGCGACAGAAACTCACAGTTCAATGACCAAAAGTTCAATGAAAGAAAACCGTTGAACCAAGGAAAAAGATGGTGTAAATGGTGCAAGAAGGATAACCATAACACCGAATTTTGTAGAAGGAAACCTTCAAACATTGCTGCAATGAAGTCGGGGACGCGAAGATTAAAGGTTAATCCTAATGGACAACAGGAACCTTATCACCCCCCAGTTTGTGAGGATGTTATTTGTAATGGGGTCACCATAAGGTGCCTTTATGATACAGGTTTGGATTATGATTCAGTTGTGAAGTCTAGCCTAGTGGACCCAAGTCAGTATACCACAGAAACAGTGGAAATACAAGGGGCGACTAAGGACATACCACTCATGACACTTCCCATCGCAAGGATAACGGTGAAAACTCGCTATGTGGAGGGAGAAATCAGAGCAGCAGTGATAGATGAACCAATCTACCCTCTGATATTGGGGTGTAGATACGTCTTCTTGGGGAATCCCGAGAAACCTGTGATCATGGCGACAGTGCAGACCAGGTCACAGAAGAAGGAGGAAGAAGGTGAACCTATAAATGCTCATCCAGAGGAGATGAGGAAGGCGCAGGCTGAGGATAGGACACTCAAGCCCTGTTTTAAAAAATTGCCCAAATGCCACACACCTCCGAGCAAGGGGAATATTTCATGAAGAACAAACTCTTATACAGGAAGGCCGGAACTGGAACAAATGGTCACAACCAGCTGGTTCTTCCCACTTCATATAGAGATAAAGTGATGGAACTCGGGCATGCGATTCCCTTCAGTGGTCACATGGGGATCAGCGCCACAGGACAGCGTATAGCTTGTCATTACTTCTGGCCAGGGATAACGGAGGATATAAAAAGATATGTCAAATCCTGCCCAGAATGTCAAAGGGTAGCTCCAAAGCACTGGACTGCTCCTGCAACTCTAGGGGAAATGCCCATAGTGGAACACCTTTTGAGAGGGTTGCAGTGGATATTGTAGGACCTCTCACTCGGACCAAGAGGAGGAACAGTTACATCCTTACTCTGGTGGACACTTGTTCTATGTGGGGAGAGGCGGTAGCCCTGCCATCAATTGATTCAAAACATGTAGCAGAGGCACTACTTACAATATTTACCCGATTAGGATTCCCGCATCAAATCTTGACAGATAATGGTTCTCAGTTCAAGGGGAAACTAACGGAAGAAGTTTTTAAGCTATTTCAAGCCAGACACTTTCATTTTAGTCCGTACCATCCACAAGGAAACGGCCAGGTAGAGAGGTTCAACGGGACTCTCATTTCTATCCTGAGAAAGCTGGCACACGAAAAACCGGATCTGTGGGATCAATTCCTGCCCGCCGCATTGTTTGCGTACCGGGAGGTACCACATAGTTCAACCGGGATGGCTCCCGCAACTCTGCTATTTGGGAGGCCAATAAAAGGTCCATTAGAAGCTCTATTAAGGACCTGGACAGATGAGAAGGCGGAAGAGACTGTTACCTCATCGTATCAATACGTGAACGAACTGACCACTCGTTTGAAAGCTGGATGGAAACTGGCAAATGATAATTTGAAGCAAGCCAGGAAGAAACATGCAGCATATTTTAATAGGAAGGCAAAGGACAGGGAACTGGCAGTCGGAGAGAAGGTGCTGCTTCTACTACCCGGAAGCCAGAATAAATTACAAATTGGTTGGCAAGGTCCATATACGGTTCTAGAGAAGGTGTCTAGAACAAACTATAAAATTGACAAAAAGGGGAAGGAGAAAGTTTATCATGTAAACCTGTTAAAGAAGTATCTGGACAGACCACTCCAGGAAAGCACCCCCTTATTGACCTTGGCTATTGCAACCCAGATGCAAAAAGAACCACTCACCTCACATGAATACCCATTACATCCTTGTGAAACCGCAGCACAGGTAAAAGTCAGTAAGCACCTGACTAAAAACCAGAGGGAGAGAGTTCAACAGGTTCTGGAGGAACATACAGATGTATTAACAGATAAACCAGGCCATACAAATTTGCTACAGTATGACATGAAACTGGTAGACTCAAACCCAATCTGTATGAGAGCCTATTCTATTCCGTTCGCGAAGGAGAAGGCATTGAAGGAAGAAATAGAGTATTTGTTGAAGGAGGGGATTATTTCGCACAGTGAATCATCTTTTAGTTCTAGTGTCGTTTTGTTGAGAAAACCGTCTGGGGAACACAGACTGTGCATAGATTACAGGAAACTGAATGCTGTCACAGAAGGACAAGTGGATCCATTACCAGACACAAAACAGTTATTTGCCAGACTGAACAAGGCAAAATACTTTTCAAAGGTGGATCTTAGTAAAGGCTATTACCAGATCCCAGTGAAGCCTGAAGTGAGACCTTATTTGGCTTTTAGCACTTCGGATGGACATTATGAATTCAATATGCTACCATTCGGACTGAAAAATGCTCCGAGTGTGTTTTCAAGGATGATGCGCAAATTGTTGGATCCCCTGAATAACCCATGTATCACGAATTTCATGGATGATATTCTCGTCGCCACAGAGACATTTGAAGAACACATTGAAGCTCTGGAGATGTTGTTTGATAGACTTCGGGAGGCGAACTTAACTGCTAGGCCAACAAAATGTTGTATTGGATGCAAAGAGTTGGAATTCTTGGGACACACTGTATATCAGGGTAATATGACCCCTGATCCTAAGAACTTGGAAAAACTGCAGAGAGCACCTAGGCCGCAAACAAAAAAAGGACGTGCGATCATTTGTGTCGTTATGCGGATTTTATCAGAAATACATCAAGAATTTTAACGCTATTTGTGCTCCTCTGACTGATCTGACTCGCAAGGGACTTCCAGATAAAATTATTTGGACTGCACAATGTGAACTAGCGTTCCAAGAGTTAAAGGAAAAACTCACTAGCAAGCCTATTCTCAAACTGCCGGATTTGACACAGGACTTTGTCTTAAGAACCGATGCAAGTAATGTGGGACTAGGAGGGGCTTTGTTGCAAAGATCATCTTCACCTGATGGGGAACTGAAACCAGTCGCTTATGCAAGCCGTAAATTGAATAAGGCGGAACAAGGATACTCCACAAGCGAAAAAGAATGTTTAGCGTTAATCTGGGCAATAAAGAAGTTTCAAATCTATCTGTATGGTAGGACTTTTGTGGTGGAGACGGACCATCAGCCTCTCGTATTCTTATCTCAGGCTAAGCATGAAAACGCAAGATTGCTGAGGTGGTCTTTATTGCTTCAACCTTATCAGTTCAGTATCCAATATATCCCAGGCAAATTGAATGTTGGTGCAGATTTCCTCAGTCGGCACCCCTGTGATCAAAATTAGAGTAGTAGCAGACGTGAGGAGTAATTTTACCTATGTGTATCGCTGGTTTTGGAACTTGCCATAGGCATGTTTTCAAGTGGGGAGATGTGTAGTGAAATTGACAGAGATACAACGGTAAAATACCTCCAAAGATAACATGTAAGGATAAAAACATAATGCGTAGGCTGCTGATAGTACATGATTGCCCAGACCGCGGGTCATCACCCTCCATAAAAATTGACTTGCTAGACAGGAGGGGAACGGCGGATAAAAAGGAAAAAATATGACTGGAAAGATTGCGTGAGACTAGAAAGGCTAAGGAGACGCAATTGGGGGGGAAACGGAGAAAAGTCACGTTTCCCAAGTTGACATAAAGTAGGAACTCGACAGAAGGGACCTTGGATATGTTACGCCACAGTCATTTATTGGTCGCTTTTGCGATACCAAGCCTTTGATTTGAATTCAGCGGCAGAACGCAGATGTTTGGAATATTACAAAAATTAAAAAGTAACTTTTTCGTAATATTAATGTTAGGAATATAAAAATTAGCTTGCCGGATGGCCCATTCTGAGCAGTGAACTAATATGTTCTTAATTTTACAGACGGATAGATAATATTGAAGATAATGACAAAAGACAGTGTTGTTCACATCAGCGACAGACTGTATGGAATAAAAAGTGTCGCTATTTGCACAAAAAAACACGACCTTGAGACGCAGGTGTTCAAATCTACTTAGTAGGGAAGCGAAGGGACATTGGTGGGAGCTGTGTCTAAATATAACTTTTAACGACAAAATTTTGGAGGGGAGAGAAAGGTTGGTTCAAAAATCAAGTACGTTTTTGAAAAAAACAAGTAGAGACGGACAGACTAACAGATAAACATCCATACTTGACTGAAGCATGACTGAAATGACTTTAGGGTAGGAAATTTGAATTTGAAATAAACCTAGGCAGTGATTGGCCACAGACAATCATTTTATCGGCGCTCAGACGCGCAAGTGGGGCCATTCCTCAATAGTTGTTCGATGATAGACACAGTATTTTAAAGTGTGGTGATTTCCAAATGAAAGAAAGTGAAATAAGTTCAGGGACGCCATACTATAGCCAGCAGCTCAGCTGAGTTTTGCTAGCATTTCTGTGTTCTTTATTCATAATCTGGTAAGATTGAAATTATTTCTTTGTATATTTTGAATATTGTTTAATGTTCGAGTGATTTGATACTGCCATATCATAATCTAGCCTTACAAACAAGTAGGGATTTGCTCTAGACCCCCCGCCCAAGTCAGGGTCTAGGGACTAACAATATACATAAACTCCAGCAAGGGTTAGGAAAGACAGATCAAGTGTTGAGAATAATGAAACATATTACCTATCCACTTTTAGGGAAGGAAACTAATAAATATTTTTCAGAATCTATAGTCTGGGAGGACCTATCTGATGTAAAACCACCATGGTAAATGTGCTGTTTGGTCAGAGAGATCTGACCTGTCTGTATGATGTGGTTGTTGTGTCCGTGTTGTGTCCAGACGTGGGTAGAGAATAGAATTTTGACACATAGCCAATACTTTGATTGCAGAGCTGTGAGTTTCAGTTGTCTACAAGGCGGTGTCCATTCAGTTGGTGATTTTACTCGAGTGTATCTGTGCAGTACGTTGTGACAGAGACCACTATTATTGCCCGCCAGCACGGAGAGGTGGGACCACCAGATTTCAGCACCAGAGCTACATATGCAAGTTGAGTGAGCCTCTGGTCTGCTGGAAGTTCACCAACACCTTTTAGTCACTAATACCCCATAAAATTCCTGTAATTTACTGGACACTGTGTAGTCAATATAGACAGGTGTGATGAGGCCACCCCAACAGCACAAGCATTAACTATCCTCCCAAGTAGATGACTACTAGAACATTTTAATAAAACTAACTAGTCTAGTACTTATATATGTACACTCTTGCATTTATTATGTAACATTCCATGCATTTCTTTCATAATTTTTAAATCCTTTTTTTAAAAAAAGTTCTGGTCAACATAAAACTTGATCCAGAACAAATAAATGTAATATAATTCTATCAAAAACTTTACACTCTTGAGTTAGTTCAGTGTATTATAATATTTGTTAAATATTATTAGTCTGCTTAAATATCTGTGGGTGTGTCCATAACTATCACACCACATTACATATCATTACCCTAGACATTTTACATAGCTACATTCATTAAGGAAAACAATTGAGTGTGAGGTCGTAGTGGTAGCAAGAAAGGCCTTCTGACAATTCACAACTACATTTTATCTCAGGAGCCTTCACAGCTGGCCTCATACATTACATTTAGTAATATCACCATCATACAATACCATCAAACCCACTACAGTTATCATTACCTGCATTTATTCTCATTATTTTTGTCTTTTCCCTGTGTATTTTCAGACCCAATTGCTGTGACCTCTCATCGAGTGTTTTCAATTTGTCCTGCATCTGATTACGGTTATGGGACAGAAGAGCCAAGTCATCAGCAAAATCCAGATCATCCAACTGCCTAGTCAGAGTCCACTGGATTCAATTTCTGTTGTGTGTTGTCGATGTTCTCATAACCCAGTCTATTGCTAGTAAGAAAAGAAATGGAGACAAGAGGCATCTCTGTCGCACTCCTATTCTTATCCCAAATGGTTTTATAAGCTGTCTGTTACGTGCAGTCTTTGATATCTTACAATATTATACATAGGTAATTTTTAGTGCTTAAGGGAAAGTCATTATTGAGTTACTTCCCTTGAACTCCGCGGATAAATACATTTTACTGCGATTTATTCGTTGTTTGGGTAATAATAGATTGTTCTTGCTTCAGAATATCTATGGCCTGAATTTATGTGTATTGTTTGTCTGAGTAGGACAAGTCTGTCTTATATCTGTATATCTTTACATATCTAAGTCGAACTATATGTTCTGTTGTCTCTAGAGAGGTCAAAGGCTATTCGGCGGATGTGTCGCTTGAGTGGGGTGATTTGGCTTCGTCCTGATAGGGACTGTGTGTGTTTTGCTATGTCGGCTTGATGCCTTGAAAAAGTGATCTCAGTGGTTTTGGGGAAAGTGATAGTCGTCTAGACCTATCGTGTATGCTTTACCCCAGTGTTTATTCATCTTGCCAAGGAATGGCAGTTTCATATTCCCTCTACCAAGGTAATCAAAGATACTCTTATGAACTCTCGATCGAAGCCACCATTGTCGATAATTACGATTTGAATGTTTAAGAGAATATATTTGACTCGATGAAAAACGACTTCGATTCCTAGCAGCACTATATTCTGTAGAATGCAGTCTATTGTTCATGACCAAATCTACAGAGCAACGAAATGTTGTATGAATGACTAACTTTAGAACAGATTCATTATCTGTATTCAAACGTGAGTGACAGTTCACGAGTGGAGCCATCTTGGAACCAAAACATGTAGGACTTTCAAGAAGAGAAAAGGGATGCCCGTATTATCGCTTGATCAGTCCAGAGATCACTGCTACACATGAGAACCCATTGTTAGCGGTTCAATATTATTATATGGAAAAATATGTGCTGAACATTATGTTGAAGAATCGTTGCTAAACGAGATTAGGTTTAGAAGTCATCTGAAATATTGTTTACAAGCTGACGTGCTCAGTCAGTGACGTCAGATGATATATGTATGGGCGATACTGAGTGCTTGGCTATTGACAGTCCATTATACCATTATTCTACATGAGTGCCCATGTAACATTGCAAGACCATTTGTCCACTGTACTATGATGTATTATGGCAACCTGTGATTTGTCACTATCTGTGCTGTCGAGTGTGTACGTCCAATTAAACTTTAGAAAAGGTACACAGTCGTTGGTGTCGATGACTTCCGGTCATACATGAGTGTGAGAAGAGAACATTTGTCAACAACACGAACCCTTATCATCATTCGCACATTATACACTCCATCCATGTCTACACAACACTGCGTAGGTCAAGTTGACATTCCATACACTACAGTGGGGCAGGCAACACCATAGGGATCTTGTCAACTGATGATGATAGACGCCTGTCTTCCCGCCTAGGAGTGTTCTGGTGTACTTTATCAACATATATTATATCCAACTAAATATCAACTTTATCAACTGGTGGACCAGCTTTCTGGGTTTGACCTCGCAGAAATTCAGAAGTCAACAGATTACCGATACCAGACCGTTTCCTGTGGCTGATACGACACACTTGCAGTATTGGTTTGCTCTTTGTCAACGCTTCGTCACGTGACCTGTCAAGTGAATGCAGTATGTAGGTCAGCGTTGTTGACATTTTTTACATTAGACATTATAGAGTTTCACAGAACAGTTGGATCAATTCTTGTCAGTGTTAACAGAAAGACAGTATTTGTGAACTAAGAAGTCCTGGTTTCATCGATGGATCTTCTTGTTTGCCATATATGAACTTTAATATTTAAGGCCAGAATGTTTAATTGAATAAAGTGGCAGTTTGTTTGTTTTCATGAAAAATAACTTTGCCATTACTGTAAGACTGAGCCTATTTTGCAACACATACTATCATACACATAATTTATATATATTTATGTTTACATGTTATTTGTTTGTATAGTATGTTAGTTTCTATGTCAGCGGGTTGTGTTTAAGGTTGGGCGGCGTCCTCACAACAGAGTATCCCACGTCATAGAGGGTCCGTTGTGGGCGTTTTCTATAGGTGCAATTTTCTTGATTGAAAATTTGCTGCGACAACTGTTGCTTTTGTGTTAGCTGTGAAGTCTGTAATTATTGTTATTTTTGTAATATTTCTTTGTTCTTTAGTTTTGTTTTGATTTGTTTGTAATTTGTTGGTCTAACCTTTTCTATCTTTCAGTTCTATTCATAATTTATATTCATATATTGTGACGTCATTTGTGTTGTTATTCTTTGCAGATTCAGTGATTATCTTCATTGATTTCCCTATTTGATTTATTTTGATTTCTGCAAACGTTCTTGTATTGTCAGTCCTATTTGTACTTTATGTATTCTGTTGGTTGACATATGTTTTATATGGGTATATTTCATAAGACACAATTGCCTGTGCACTGCACTTGGATTATGGTATAGACCAGTACCTGATTATTATTACTATTATACAAGACCTTATTAAAGGCTTGTGACCCACAGATATTGGGATAGTATACTGATTAATCAGGTCATTGAGAACTTGGGGTATTATTATTGATTCAGGTGATTAGTATTATTGTTAGGCATCATGTCTACTTTAGATTATTTCATTACACAAGGGAAAGCTCTTGATAAGACTGGTCAACAATTAGAACAATGGGCAGTTGCTCAATATGACAAAGCATTAGCTGCAGAAGAGAAAAGATTAGCTGCAGAAGAGAAAAGATTAGCTGCAGAAGAAAGAAAAGCTATGGCGGAAGAGAAAAGATTAGAAAAAGAAGCTGAGGCTGCTGCTGAACAAAAGAAATTGCAGATGCAGGTAGAGGAAAGGAGATTTGAAGCTGAACAAAAAAAATCGGAAAGAGAAGCTGCGGCTGAACAAAAAAGATTAGACAGTGAAGCTGAACAAAAAAGATTAGACAGGGAAGCTGAACAAAAAAAAATTGGAAAGAGAAGCTGCGGCTGAACAAAAAAGATTAGACAGTGAAGCTGAACAAAAAAAATTGGAAAGAGAAGCTGCGGCTGAACAAAAAAGATTAGACAGGGAGGCTGAACAAAAAAGATTAGATGCTGAAGAGAAAAAAGCAATAAGAGAACATGAATTTGAGTTGGAGAAATTGAGATTGACAAGTATGAGTAATGTTAATCAGGCATCTAGTGGTAATGGTAAACCTTCTACTTACAAGGTTAAGGTTCCACCGTTCAATCAGTCCAGTGACGATATTACATTCTGGCTGGATAGATTTGAACGTTCTTGTCGTACACATAATGTGGATAAATCACAATACGCTAATCAATTATCAGAAAACTTGAAAGGTGAATCTTTGACTAGATTATGCCTTGTAGGAGAAGCAGATAAGGATAATTATGATGTCATTAGGGCGGCTTTGATAAAAAAAATATCAGCTAAGTGAGGAAGGCTATCGCCTTTTATTTAAGACGATGGTACCTGAGACGGGGGTAGAATTCTCAGAATTCACTGCAAAGGCACGTCTCACAGTTGATCGTTGGATTGAGCTTTCCAAAACAGAAAAAACGTATGAAGGACTTATGGATTTGTTGCTCAGAGATAAGATTATGTCATGTGTGAACAAACCTTTCCTTGAATTTATACATGAGCGTAAACCTAAATCTCTAAAAGAAATGGAAGAATATTGTTCCCAATATGTCACTGCACACCCCGACGTGACTTTTGGCAACACTAAGATTAAGGAGAGTATGCCAGTTGCTTCAGCAACACCATACAATCCCAATTATTCACACAGATTTCAGGGACCTCAAAACAGATTTGATAAAAAAGGTAACCATAATAGTTATCAAAACCAAGGTAACCAATCATTTCAGGGTTCTTCTTCAAAGAACTGGAGACGACCTGATAGCTCTCGACACAGGGGTGGTCATAATTATAGGAATTTCCGTAGAGGAAGTAATTATAGAAACTATCAGGGTTATCCGTCTTGGAGTCAACAAGATCATAATTACAGAGATACTCATTATAATGAATATGATAATGGTAACCAAGGGTACTATGACTCAAACCCAAATAGGGGTTACAATAGAGGTAACAATAACTACAGAGGTGATAATAACCGAGGTAGATCTCAATACAAAAGACATAAACCACATTTTCAGGCAAACTCTGCACAACAAGAGTCCCATGAAGCCTATAAACAGAGTAAAGATAATAATGATGCTAGTAATATGGCATGTGCCGCTTTTGATTTTGGGAGAGCATCTCAGTGCCCCCAATGCAAAACGTTATTTGAGCCAACCACAGTGACTACTTTAAGCTGTGGCCATCCTCTTCCTGCTCTTCCAGCATCAGTCGCGCATGATGGAAGAGGGTCTCTTGTCTTACATAAGGGTTTAGTGAATAACAATCCAGTCTCTGTGCTATTTGATTCTGGATGCACCACAATTGGTGTTAGGCAGTCACTCGTAGATCCTTCCCGTGCCACTGGACAAGTAGTCAAATGGGTAACATTTGGCGGCACATTAGAGAAATACTCTACCGCTATCATTAGGATTGCTACTCCTTTCTTTACAGGAGATGTACACGCATGTCTTCTTCCGAATCCGATCGCTGACCTCATCATCGGTCGCATTCATGGAGTCAAGGAATGCACTCCGCAACAAATTTCCACGTGGGAAAGGCAAAACATGCAGATTGCTAACGCTGTAGTCACTAGAGCTCAGGCTCTTAATGTGCCTCAAACTTCATCTACTGAAGATAATGAAGTGCATAACCAAGATAATCCCTTGGTAATTTCTCGTGACTCGTTTATAAAACAGCAAGAAGATGATCCCACTCTGAAGAAATTCTTCATTCTTGCAACTAAAGGTGATCCGAATAAGGACACAAGTCGTAAATCGTGGATTACAAAGAAGAATGGCGTACTTGTACGTATGGTTCAAGACTCCATTACGTCAAGTCATTCTCAAATCCTGGTTCCCAAGAATTTGAGAGTTAAAATTTTGCAGCACGCTCACGACTCTCAGTGTGCTGGACACATGGGTTTTTCCCGTACTAAGTCAAGAGTCCTTGCGGCTTTCTTTTGGCCATTGGTAAACAAGGACATACGGATTTATTGTCGATCTTGTAAAGTATGTCAGGAAGTTAAATCCAAAGGTCCACGGCATGCTGCACCCATTCAGGCGGCGGACATTCCTATTCGGCCGTTTCAAAAAATGGCCATAGACATTATTGGTCCATTTAAGATCAAGTCTGCCAGAGGACATCAGTTTATCTTGACGTGTGTTGATATGTGCACACGTTGGCCAGAGGCTATTCCTCTGAAGAGCATTACTACTGCTGATATTGCAGATGCTCTTTGGCTTATATTTTCTCGTCTGGGGTTCCCCGGAGAGATATTGT
Organism: Oreohelix idahoensis; assembly: GCA_024509875.1. NCBI lineage: Eukaryota > Metazoa > Mollusca > Gastropoda > Stylommatophora > Oreohelicidae > Oreohelix > Oreohelix idahoensis. The sequence continues at coordinate 13,304 of JAMPIV010003735.1, read as the reverse complement.
CAGACCATGGCACCCAACTAATATCAGATACCATGTCTCAAGTAATGTCTACCCTGCAGATAGATAGATCTTTAAGTAGTATCTACCATCCAATGTCTAATGGTATGGTCGAACGCCTTAATAGAACACTTAAAAACTTACTGGGGAAGATAACTGAGGATCATCCTCAAGACTGGGACAGAGTTTTACCTGCGGCCCTCTTCGCTTACAGAGAGGTACCCAATGAACATACGGGATTTTCTCCCTTTGAACTCGTCTTTGGCGCGCGTCCGCGTGGCCCTATGTCGTTGCTTCACGATCTCATAACATCTGACAATATTGACGATGACACAAAGTCATCCTACGAATATGTCATCGCGTTGAGACAAAAGATTATCGAAGCATGCAAATTAGCAACTTCTTCTTCTGAATTTGCGAAACAGAAGGCAAGGCAATTTGCCAATAAGAAGAGATGCTTACGACAACTTTGTCCTGGTGACAAAGCATTTGTATTACTACCTTGTAGGGAAAACAGATTACTTATTTCTTGGAAAGGTCCGTACGATATAATATCGAAAATTTCCGATGTCGACTATATTGTCGATATTGATGGGAAGCATAAAACCTTCCACATCAATATGCTTACTGAATTCCATGAACGTCCGGATTATTTGCAACCCATTTTCCAAGCAACGGACAATTCTCCAGTACCACATGGTCATTACTCATCACTGTCCGTGATACAGGATGAGGAAACAAGTTTTTCAGATGTAAATCTTCCTCTTCCAATGATCCCACTTCATTCCAGTGAATCATGGAAGAACGTTACTGTCTCTCCTGATTTGTCTCTAGGAGAACAGCGACAAGTTTCAACTATGTTGCAAACATTTCAGGATGTACTCACTGACATCCCTGGACAAACTAATGTCATTCAACATGACATTGTGCTAACTGACCATACTCCTATTAGGGTTAGACCTTATCCTATACCTATACATTTCCAAGCACAGGTCGAGAAAGAGTTGGATGTGATGATAGATTTGAAAATAATCGAACCATCCACCTCTGCGTATTCTTCGCCGATGGTTATTGTGCGTAAAAAAGACAATAACATACGTCTTTGCGTTGACTATCGAAAATTGAATCAAGTAACGAAGTTCGATGCCGAACCTATGCCTTTACTGGAAGAGCTACTTACTCGACTCTCCAAATCTCATTTTTTCACTAAACTTGATTTGTCTAAGGGATATTGGCAAGTTCCTTTATCTGAACGCGCCAAACCTCTCACGGCTTTTTCAACACCTAGAGGTTTGTTCCAATGGAATTTTATGCCTTTCGGTCTTATGAACGCACCAGCTACGTTCGTACGCATGATGCGCCGAATCCTATCTTATCGGTCAGATGTCATTGCATATCTAGACGACATCTGTCTTTTCAGCGATACTTGGGAAGATCACTATTCAGGGTTAGATGAATTGCTGTCTACTTTGCGTGAGCACAACCTGACAGCGAAACCCTCTAAAGCCTATATTGGTTTTAGCGAAATTTCTTTCCTAGGCCACCGAGTTGGTCATGGTTTCCTAAAGACAGAGGACCATAATACTAGTAAGATACTTAACATCTCAATCCCTAAGACTAAAAAACAGGTGAGAAGTCTGTTAGGTCTTATTCAATTTTATGGCAGATTCATTCAGAATCTATCCTCTATCATGGCACCTCTCTCAACACTTCTAAAGAAAGGTTCGCCTAATGTGGTCCACTGGTCTCAGGAATGCCAATGCTCTCTGGATAAGATTAAAACACTGTTTTCAACACCACCTATTTTAGTGCTACCCACTAAAGATAAGACATTCGTTCTTCGTAGTGACGCTTCATCCACTGGGATTGGAGCGGCACTAATGCAAGAGTACTCTGGAACTCTGCATCCTGTAATGTATATTTCCAGAAAACTTAATGCGGCAGAAAGGAATTATTCGGTTTTAGACCGTGAGCTATTAGCTATGGTTTGGTCGATCCTCAAACTACAGAGATTCCTTCTAGGCGCACATTTCATAGTAGAAACAGACCAAAAAGCTCTTACTGCTATACAGAGTAAGAATTTGAAGAGCTCGAGGTCTACTCGATATGCAATTGCTCTTCAACCTTTTCATTTCTCTGTGCGAGCTATTCGGGGATCAGATAATGTGATGGCAGACATTCTGTCAAGATGCCCACATGATTCCACATAACTATTAGGGCTTAGACTTCTTGATATGTCTAGTTCTATAGTAGTTCCTTTTCTATATCATGATAGATACACATTTGTAATTTAATAATATAATGATTGTATCACTACATAGCAGTTCATGTATGTTTATTCACCGCTGTGCTTTGATGATTTTTACTTCATAAATCATAAATTTAAGATATCTAATACGTAGTGATGATATGAATTTTTTAGGCATTGTGTAATTGCCAGAATTGTATTATACTTTGATGACACCTTCCTGGAAAAATATACTTGTAGAGAAATAATTTCTCTCAGTTTATGAGACACATTCTCACCAGTCGCTCCATAAGTCGACTTAGCCTCATATTAGGCGTTATAGGTATTCCTGATATTTTCATCTGCGCATTATTCATGCGTTGTGAGCCTATTGTACGTTGCTCCTAGATGTATTTCAAAAAAAAAAAAGTTCCATTTTTTTTTTCCCGGGAGGTGTGGTAAGACTGTTACGTGCAGTCTTTGATATCTTACAATATTATACATAGGTAATTTTTAGTGCTTAAGGGAAAGTCATTATTGAGTTACTTCCCTTGAACTCCGCGGATAAATACATTTTACTGCGATTTATTCGTTGTTTGGGTAATAATAGATTGTTCTTGCTTCAGAATATTTATGGCCTGAATTTATGTGTATTGTTTGTCTGAGTAGGACAAGTCTGTCTTATATCTGTATATCTTTACATATCTAAGTCGAACTATATGTTCTGTTGTCTCTAGAGAGGTCAAAGGCTATTCGGCGGATGTGTCGCTTGAGTGGGGTGATTTGGCTTCGTCCTGATAGGGACTGTGTGTGTTTTGCTATGTCGGCTTGATGCCTTGAAAAAGTGATCTCAGTGGTTTTGGGGAAAGTGATAGTCGTCTAGACCTATCGTGTATGCTTTACCCCAGTGTTTATTCATCTTGCCAAGGAATGGCAGTTTCATATTCCCTCTACCAAGGTAATCAAAGATACTCTTATGAACTCTCGATCGAAGCCACCATTGTCGATAATTACGATTTGAATGTTTAAGAGAATATATTTGACTCGATGAAAAACGACTTCGATTCCTAGCAGCACTATATTCTGTAGAATGCAGTCTATTGTTCATGACCAAATCTACAGAGCAACGAAATGTTGTATGAATGACTAACTTTAGAACAGATTCATTATCTGTATTCAAACGTGAGTGACAGTTCACGAGTGGAGCCATCTTGGAACCAAAACATGTAGGACTTTCAAGAAGAGAAAAGGGATGCCCGTATTATCGCTTGATCAGTCCAGAGATCACTGCTACACATGAGAACCCATTGTTAGCGGTTCAATATTATTATATGGAAAAATATGTGCTGAACATTATGTTGAAGAATCGTTGCTAAACGAGATTAGGTTTAGAAGTCATCTGAAATATTGTTTACAAGCTGACGTGCTCAGTCAGTGACGTCAGATGATATATGTATGGGCGATACTGAGTGCTTGGCTATTGACAGTCCATTATACCATTATTCTACATGAGTGCCCATGTAACATTGCAAGACCATTTGTCCACTGTACTATGATGTATTATGGCAACCTGTGATTTGTCACTATCTGTGCTGTCGAGTGTGTACGTCCAATTAAACTTTAGAAAAGGTACACAGTCGTTGGTGTCGATGACTTCCGGTCATACATGAGTGTGAGAAGAGAACATTTGTCAACAACACGAACCCTTATCATCATTCGCACATTATACACTCCATCCATGTCTACACAACACTGCGTAGGTCAAGTTGACATTCCATACACTACAGTGGGGCAGGCAACACCATAGGGATCTTGTCAACTGATGATGATAGACGCCTGTCTTCCCGCCTAGGAGTGTTCTGGTGTACTTTATCAACATATATTATATCCAACTAAATATCAACTTTATCACTGTCCTTCGTGAAGAACTCTGACAGAAAAAACAAGAAAGCAGATATTTAAACACAAGCGAAACCAGAAGTTCCAAAGCCAAGGCTCAAGAAGTGTACACAGAAGCAAACAAAGAAGTAAAAAAAAAAGTATCAAAAGAGACAGAAAGTATATTGAGGAGTTGGCAAGAGAGGCAGAAGACGCTGCAGCCAAAGAAAATATGAGAGAACTGTATAGCAGCACAAAGAAGCTAACAGGGAAATACAAGCAAACAAGTTGCCTCATAAAAGACAAGAATGGAAAACTGCTCAGCAATATACAAGAGCAAATGAAGAGGTGGACAGAATATTTTGAAGACCTTCTCAATAGACCAGCTCCACAAAACCCCCCACCAACGGGCTGATCACCCGTTTGCCAGTCACTTCGATTACGGAAACAACAGCAAATGGATTGATTTGCCGTTGCCCTAAAGACGCCAATAGGCGTGGTGGGAAACAATGGCAAAGAAAACCTATCTGCTGTTGCCCTAAGACGCCACTAGGTGTAATGGCCACTGACTGCTTTGACGGTCGGTGGCTAAGGACGGAAGAAGAAGAAGACAAAATCCCCCGGACATCCAGCCAGCAGAAGAAAAGCTACAAATTAACGGTGAAAGACCAACGAAGGAAGAAATAAAGAAAGTCATAAAGCTTCTAAGAGATGGAAAAGCGTCTGGACCTGATGGCATTCAAGCAGAGGCCATCAAAGCAGATATCGACACGGCTACAGAGAAATTATATAAATTATTTGGCAAAGTCTGGGAAAAGGAAGAGATACCAGCAGAATGGAAGGAAGGATATCTGATTAAGTTGACTAAGAAGGGAAATTTACAAGAGTGCACAAATTATAGAGGACGTTACAATAGACCGCGAAAATTGGTCCATGCTACGAAGTCATGCGTTAAAAAGGCAGGATTGTCGTAAAATTAACGAGTGATGCAACGTCAAAATATCTCCAATGATACAACGTAGGGATAAAAACCAATGCGTAAGCTGCTAGAATACATGATCGCCCGCCATGGAAATGAAATTGTTAGACTTGAAGGCAAAACGGAACGAGGATCAAAAGACAAGAATCTGACTGAACGCGTACTTGAACTAGCGAGGTTAATGGACGCAAATTGGTGGGGCAAGGAGGAAAAGTCACGTTCCCCCCCCCCCCCCAAGTTGACATAAAGTAAGGAAATCGACAGAAGGGACCTTGGATATGATACGCCACAGTCATTTATTGGACCCTTTTGCGATACCAAGCCTTTTATTTGAATTCAGCGGCTAAACGCAGATGCTTGAAATATTACAAAATTTAAAAAGTAACTTTTTCTTAATATTAACGTTAGGAATATAAAAAATTAGCTGGCCGGATGGCCCATTCTGAGCAGTGAAATAATATGCTTTCATTTATACAGACGGACAGATAATAAGAAAGATAATGACAAAAGACGGTGTTGTTCACATCAGCGAAAGACTGCATTGAATCAAACATGTCACTATTTGCACAAAAATCACGACCTTGAGACTCAAGTGTTCAAATCTAGTTAGTATGGAAGAGAGAGGGTGTTGGGGAGAATGGTGGCTAAAAATAACTTAGGAAGCAGGTTCGTGCAGTTTTACATGTGTTAGTCCAAAAAAAAAAACAAGTGAAATTGTGGGGAAAAGATAAATTGTGACCGACGTACATTTTAAAAATTGAGATGTACTTTTGACTTTTTTGGGAACAGATAAAATGTGACTGACGTACATTTGAGAAAATAAGATGTAATTTTGACTTTATTTTCAAATTTTGAATTGAAAAGCTTAGTCTTCTGATCTGATTGGCCAACGCATTTTATATTAGCGGGATAGAGACGCACATTTTTGCCATTCGACATAAGTCTGTCCAGTAACACAGTCATTAATTGTAGTGGTGATTTCCCAGAAATAATACATAATATTCAGTGGGACACCATACTATAGCCAGCAGCTCAGCTGAGTTTTGCTAGTATTAACTGTGTACCATATTCATATTTCTGGTAAGACTAAACTTATTTCTTTGTACATTTAATATTTGTTTAAGGTTCGAGTGATTTGATACTGCAATAGCATAATCTGTTCCTTACAACAAGTAAGGGTTCGCTCTAGACCCCCCGCCCCAGTTCAGGGTCTAGAGACAAATAAAATACATAAACTCCAGCAAGGGTTAGGAAGGACAGATCAAGTGTTGAGAACAATGAAACATATTACCTATCCTATTTTAGGGCAGGAAACTAATGAACCTATTTCAGAATCTGTAGTCTGGGAGGACTTATCCGATGTGAAACCAACATGGTAAAATGTGCTGTATGGTCAGAGAGATCTGACCAGTCTATATGTTGTTGTTGTGTAGTGTGTGTCCAGTCATGGTTAGAGAATGGAATTTGACACATAAATAATACTTTGATTGCAGAGCTGTGAGTTTCAGTTGGCACCCAAGCGGTGTCGAATGAGTTGGTGATTTTACACGAGTGGATCCGTGCAGTAACGTTGTGTCAGAGCATTTTCTTATTGCCCCCAAGCACGGAGAGGTGGGGCCACCATAAGTCTTATATTGCCCCCAAGCACGGAGAGGTGGGGCCACCATAAGTCTTATATTGCCCCCAAGCACGGAGAGGTGGGGCCACCAGATCTCAGCACCAGAGCTACCTATTCAAAGTTGAGTGAGCCTCTGGTCTGCTGGAAATTCACCAACTCCATTTAGTTACTAACAATCCCATAAAATTCCTGCCATTACTGGACAATGTGTAGTCACTATAGATCGGGAGTGATGAGGCCACCCCAACAGCACAACCATTAACTATCCTCCCAATTAGATGACTGCTATAAACATTAATAAAACTAAATAGTCTAGTAACATACATATGTACACCCTTGCATTTATTATGTAATATTCCATGCATTTCTTTCATAATTTCTAAATCTTTCATAAGTTCTGGTCAAAATAAAACTTGGTCCAGAACGAAATAAATGTAAGAAAATTTCTATCAAAATTTTTTACACACTTGAGTTAGTTCAGTGTATTATAACATTTGTTAATATTATTAGACTTCTTAAATATCTGTGTGTGTGTCTATAAACTATCACACCACATTACATATCATTACCCTAGACATTTAACGTAGCCACATTCATTAGAAAAAAAAAAAGATAAGTGTGAGGTCGTAGTGGTAGCGAGAAGGGCCTTCTGACAATTCACAGTTACATATTATCTCAGGAGCCTTCACAGCTGACCTCATGCATCACACGTAGTACTATCACCATCATATAATACCATCAAAACCACTACATATATTGGGGTCTCTTTGTCCCGGGATCATTAGCCCAACAGTAATATTAGGATCTCCTGGTGGGAGAAATAAAAGTAGGGAAATAAATTGTAAAATTCACTTTAAAATTAAAAGTGTCCCTGCAGATAAAAGTTGGTGAATCTTCACAGCCAGTAATAAGTAATTAGTTAATTAATTAATTAGAATTATTTAGACTATAGTAATTAGAAGTAATTTAGTGGTTAGAGATTTATCTTGTATATTATTATATTGTCTAAAAAAGTATGGCGGAGCTAGCAAAATTCCGATCAGCTGCTGTGCTGACCGCAAAGGAGATGGGAATGGATGGTCAGATTTTAATTCAATATGTAACGGCTGAATGTGATAAATATATTGAACGGGAAGAAAGGAGAGTAGAAAAAGAGGCTGAAAGAAAATTAGAGTCTGAACGGTTGGCTGAAGAGAAGAGGTTACAGATTGAGGCTGAGACTAAGAGGTTGCAGATTGAGGCTGACAAAGAGGCAAAGGCATTAGAGGCAGCAGAAAAAAGATTGACTGCCGAAAGGGAAGCAGAAGATAGAAGGTTGCAAAGGGAGCACGAATTACGACTAAGGGAGCTGGAATTACAAGGCCCGGCCCCTGAAAATGGTGCCAGCCCTTTTGCCTCAGATGCTACGCCCAGTCTGGGAGCCTCAAACTCAGCTATGGGGTTTCATTTAGACCATTTTGTTGAAAAAGACGATGACATAGAGGGGTACCTAGGACGTTTTGAGTTATTAGCTACTACATATGGGTTAGAGAGAGAGAGGTGGAGTTTAAAGCTATCACAGGGACTGAGAGGTACTTCTTACGAAGTCTTCGCAAAAATGAACAGAGAAGATCAGGAGAATTATGACATGTTAAAGCAGGCTTTGTTATTGAGGTACGAAAAAAATGGGGAATTTTATCGTAAGAAATTTAGAAATGCCAAACTGTTGTCTGGGGAGACATACCACCAATTCTCTGCCAGACTAGAAACCTATTTGGAGAAATGGACTGCTCTGGGGAAGACCCAAGATCTTAAAGAAATGATCATGATTGAGCAATTGAGAGAGTCCATGGCTCCAGACATGAGAAAATTTCTCATGGAACAAGGTGCAGAGAAGTTGGGGGAGGTTTTAAATGTCGCTGAGAGGTATCAGGCAGCCCAGGCAGAGGTAAGTGGTGCTAAAAAGAAGCACATAGATAACACTAGTCAACAAATTTTCAAAAGTTATTTGTACCAGAAATTAAATATACCATTTCTTATTGATTTTGACATGCTGATTTCAAATATCATAATGAAATTCACCAATTGGCTCTGGTTTTTAAAAAAAATGATGAATTTACATTACAGTAATACAAATAATGTATGCTTGTTTAATTCTCTGGGGTGAACAGCTAGTCTTTCTACTTTAGCATTATAAAAATTGTGGTTACATACTCAATTAATTGATATTTCAACATAAAATGATAGAAAAAATAAACACATTATTTAAAGTTCACATATCATGTTTTAAAAAGGCACATTTGAACCCATTCCGTCATTATTCAGTCGATGTTTGAGCTCTATTTGCTTGCTTCTTATAGTCAATCGATGAGGTGTCTCTTGTCACAGTCCTACAGTAATCAGCAAGCATTGAAGGGCTCCAATTGCCTTGATACCTTGTCTCCATAGCAGCAATGTCCTGGTGAAATCGTTCACCATGCTCATCACTGGCCGCTCCACAGTTTGACGTAAAGAAATCCAGATGAGAATCCAGAAAATGAATTTTCAAAGACATGTTGCAGCCAAGACTCTTATACCTCAGAAGGAGATTTTCTACAATTTCATTGTAATTATCAGATCTGTTGTTTCCAATAAAATTGTCCACCACTGACTTAAATGCTAGCCATGCTGCTTTTTCCTTGCCATGCAACACGCAAAGAAACTTGTCATCATGAAGAAGTTCTCGAATTTGCGGACCAACAAATACTCCCTCTCTTATTTTAGCTTCACTCAGTCTTGGAAATTTTCTGATCAGGTATTTGAAAGCCACATCTGTTTTCTCCATTGCCTTGACAAAGTTTTTCATGAGACCCAGCTTAATGTGCAAGGGTGGCAACAAAATCTTGCTGGTGTCGACAAGTGCTGTGTTCTTAACGTTCTTACTGCCAGGCTGCAATGACTGCCTGATTGGCCAATGTCTTCTGATGTAATGGTCACTTCGTGCACGGCTATCCCACTCACAGAGAAAGCAACAGTACTTGGTGTATCCACCCTGTAGTCCAAGCAAAAGAGCGACCACTTTTAAGTCACCGCAAAGTGACCAATGATGATGATTGTAGTTTATACACTTCAAAAGCTGCTTAATGTTTTCATAAGTTTCTTTCATATGAACTGCGTGACCAACTGGAATTGACGGTAACACATTACCATTATTCAACAAAACAGCTTTAAGACTCATCTTGGATGAATCAATGAAAAGCCTCCACTCTTCCGGTATGTAATTGATTTTGAGGGCTGCCATTAAACCAGAAATGTTGTGGCACGCAGAAAGGTCACCCTCTTTGAAAAAGAATGTAATAAGCGGCTTCTGGCGGTTCTTATACACAGAAATTGTAACATCTTCTGCCAGGAGATTCCACTTTTGCAATCTGGAACCCAAAAGCTCCGCCTTGTTCTTCGGTAAATTCAGATCTCTTACAAGATCATTCAGTTCACCTTGGGTTATTAAGTGTGGTTTAGTGGATGTAGTTTGCTCAAAATCTGGGTCGCTTGAGGTTGATGCTTCAGGACCACCAATGTCCTCTTCTTCACCAGTGGAAGCAGCTGAAAATGATTCTGGCACTTTGGGAACTGGTAGGTCATTGCCATGTGGTACCGGACGTATTGCAGAGGGGATGTTTGGATATTCCAAAGTCCATTTCTTCTTCTTTGATATGCCTTTCCCAATTGGAGGGACCATGCAAAAGTAACAGTTGTTGAGATGATCAGTGGGCTCTCTCCAAATCATTGGGACTGCAAAAGGCATAGCTGGCCTTTTGCCAGTCAACCACAGTTTAAGATGTGCTGCACATGTATTGCAGCATATGTGTGGCGCCCAGCTCTTATCTTGATCTCCTATTCTGCAGCCAAAATACAAACTGTACGCCTTCTTAATCACTTTAGTTATATTTCGTTATTGTGATAGAAATGTCACCTCACCACATATATAAAAGAAATTATTAGCACTGTTCACACATGTCCTAGGCATATCTAACTACGATACTTTTGATAATGACAAATGCACTAACTAATGGCAAAATTTTATCAGAGATAAGATATTTATTCACAAAGGTGATGTAATCATAGGTAGGATTGCATCATCAACTTCTAGTTACATTTTTATTGGTCATTAGAAAAAATTATGCAATCGCCCACAACAGTTGCGTCATATATATAAATTGACCGTAATTAAATAAACTAGTAGCATATATCTTGAAAACTAGAGCCAATCAACATTTTTTAATGTCATTTTCGTTTTCAGCACACCAAAATTAGTTAAGATCAGCTATTTTCATTTCTGGTACATTTTGGTTGTTGACTAGTGTAATTTTAAAGCTCCACAGCAATTTAATAAATTTGATAATAGAGAGCAGGGAAATAAAGGTAGGACAAATTTTGAACGGCCAAGAAATGACTACCGAGACAGAAACTCACAGTTCAATGACCAAAAATTCAATGAAAGAAAACCGTTGAACCAAGGAAAAAGATGGTGTAAATGGTGCAAGAAGGATAACCATAACACCGAATTTTGTAGAAGGAAACCTTCAAACATTGCTGCAATGAAGTCGGGGACGCAAAGATTAAAGGTTAATCCTAATGGACAACAGGAACCTTATCACCCCCCAGTTTGTGAGGATGTTATTTGTAATGGGGTCACCATAAGGTGCCTTTATGATACAGGTTTGGATTATGATTCAGTTGTGAAGTCTAGCCTAGTGGACCCAAGTCAGTATACCACAGAAACAGTGGAAATACAAGGGGCAACTAAGGACATACCACTCATGACACTTCCCATCGCAAGGATAACGGTGAAAACTCGCTATGTGGAAGGAGAAATCAGAGCAGCAGTGATAGATGAACCAATCTACCCTCTGATATTGGGGTGTAGATACGTCTTCTTGGGGAATCCCGAGAAACCTGTGATCATGGCGACAGTGCAGACCAGGTCACAGAAGAAGGAGGAAGAAGGTGAACCTATAAATGCTCATCCAGAGGAGATGAGGAAGGCGCAGGCTGAGGATAGGACACTCAAGCCATGTTTTAAAAAATTGCCCAAATGCCACACACCTCCGAGCAAGGGGGAATATTTCATGAAGCACAAACTCTTATACAGGAAGGCCGGAACTGGAACAAATGGTCACAACCAGCTGGTTCTTCCCACTTCATATAGAGATAAAGTGATGGAACTCGGGCATGCGATTCCCTTCAGTGGTCACATGGGGATCAGCGCCACAGGACAGCGTATAGCTTGTCATTACTTCTGGCCAGGGATAACGGAGGATATAAAAAGATATGTCAAATCCTGCCCAGAATGTCAAAGGGTAGCTCCAAAGCACTGGACTGCTCCTGCAACTCTAGGGGAAATGCCCATAGTGGAACACCTTTTGAGAGGGTTGCAGTGGATATTGTAGGACCTCTCACTCGGACCAAGAGGAGGAACAGTTACATCCTTACTCTGGTGGACACTTGTTCTATGTGGGGAGAGGCGGTAGCCCTGCCATCAATTGATTCAAAACATGTAGCAGAGGCTCTACTTACAATATTTACCCGATTAGGATTCCCGCATCAAATCTTGACGGATAATGGTTCTCAGTTCAAGGGGAAACTAACGGAAGAAGTTTTTAAGCTATTTCAAGCCAGACACTTTCATTGTAGTCCGTACCATCCGCAAGGGAACGGCCAGGTAGAGAGGTTCAACGGGACTCTCATTTCTATCCTGAGAAAGCTGGCACACGAAAAACCGGATCTGTGGGATCAATTCCTGCCCGCCGCATTGTTTGCGTACCGGGAGGTACCACATAGTTCAACCGGGATGGCTCCCGCAACTCTGCTATTTGGGAGGCCCATAAAAGGTCCCTTAGAAGCCCTATTAAGGACCTGGACAGATGAGAAGGCGGAAGAGACTGTTACCTCATCTTATCAATACGTGAACGAACTGACCACTCGTTTGAAAGCTGGATGGAAACTGGCAAATGATAATTTGAAACAAGCCAGGAAGAAACATGCAGCATATTTTAATAGGAAGGCAAAGGACAGAGAACTGGCAGTCGGAGAGAAGGTGCTGCTTCTACTACCCGGAAGCCAGAATAAATTACAAATTGGATGGCAAGGTCCATATACGGTTCTAGAGAAGGTGTCTAGAACAAACTATAAAATTGACAAAAAGGGGAAGGAGAAAGTTTATCATGTAAACCTGTTAAAGAAGTATCTGGACAGACCACTCCAGGAAAGCACCCCCTTACTGACCTTAGCTATCGCAACTCAAATGCAAAAGGAACCACTCACCTCACATGAATACCCATTACATCCTTGTGAAACAGCAGCACAAGTAAAAGTCAGTAAGCACCTGACTAAAAACCAGAGGGAGAGAGTTCAACAGGTTCTGGAGGAACATACAGATGTATTAACAGATAAACCAGGACATACAAATTTGCTACAGTATGACATGAACTGGTAGACTCAAACCCAATCTGTATGAGAGCCTATTCTATTCCGTTCGCGAAGGAGAAGGCATTGAAGGAAGAAATAGATTATTTGTTGAAGGAGGGGATTATTTCACACAGTGAATCATCTTTTAGCTCTAGTGTCGTATTGCTGAGAAAACCGTC
>JAMPIV010003734.1:70000-105624 GCA_024509875.1 Oreohelix idahoensis | reverse complement strand
AAAGGGCCTTCTGTATATTCACAGTTACAATTATCTCAGGAGCCTTCACAGGCTGACCTTCACGCATCCACAACTAGGTGACACATCCCACCATTAACAATACCATCAAAATCCCCTACATATATTGGGGTCTTGTCCAGGGATAATTAGCATAAACAGTAATATAAGGATCTCCTGGTGGGAGAAATAAAATTAGGGGAACAAAAATGTAAAATTCCCTTAAAATTAAAAGTGTCCCTTTAAATTAAAAGGGCAATTAGAAGTTGGTGAATCTTCACAGCCAGTAATAATTAATTAGTTAACTGGTTAGTTAGAATTAGTTAGACTATAGTCATAAGATGTACTTAGTGTATTTACTGGTTAGAGATTTATCTTGTATATTATTATATTGTTTAGAAAGTTATGGCGGTGCTAGCAAAATTTTGAGATCAGCATGCTGTGCTGACCGCAAAGGAGATGGGAATGGTATGGTCAGATGTTTTAAATTCCAATACTTAAACGGCTGAATGTGATAAATATAATGAACGGGAAGAAANGAGATAAGAAAAAGAGGGCTGAAAGAAAATTAGTTGTCTGAAAAGGATGGCTGAAGAGAAGAAATAGTTTAGAGGCTGATAGAGAAATGAAGAGGCTGCAGATTGAAAAGGCAGAAGGACAAACGACAGCAAAGGGAGGCAGAAGATAAAAAGGCCGAAAGGGAGGCAGAAGATTGAAGGTTGCAAAGGGAGCACGAATTACGACTAAGGGAGCTGGAATTACAAGGCCAGGCTCCTGAAAATGGTGCCAGCCCTTTTGCCTCAGATGCTACGCCCAGTCTGGGAGCCTCAAACTCAGCTATGGGGTTTCATATAGACCATTTTGTTGAAAAAGACGATGACATAGAGGGGTACCTAGGACGTTTTGAGTTATTAGCTACTACATATGGGTTAGAGAGAGAGAGGTGGAGTTTAAAGCTATCACAGGGACTGAGAGGTACTTCTTATGAAGTATTTGCTAAAATGAACAGGGAAGACCAAGACAATTATGACATGTTAAAGCAGGCTTTGTTATTAAGGTACGAGAAGAATGGTGAATTTTATCGTAAGAAATTTAGACATGCCAAACTGTTGTCTGGGGAGACATACCACCAATTCTCTGCTAGACTAGAAGCCTATTTGGAGAAATGGACGGCTCTGGGGAAGACCCAAGATCTTAAAGAAATGATCATGATTGAGCAATTGAGAGAGTCCATGGCTCCAGACATGAGTAAATTTCTCATGGAACAAGGTGCAGAGAAGTTGGGAGAGGTTTTAAATGTCGCTGAGAGGTATCAGGCAGCCCAGGCAGAGGTAAGTGGTGCTAAAAAGAAGCACATATGACAATTTTAAAAGCCTCCACAGCAAATTTAAATAAAATTTTGATATTAGAGAGCAGGGGCAATTAAGGTAGGACAAACTTGTTGGAAAGCAGGTCCAAGAAATGACTATCGCGACAGAAAACTCCCAGTTACAATGACTAAAAGTTCAAATGAAAAGATAACCGTTAGAACCAAGGAAAAAGAATGGTGTAAATGGTGGCAAGAAAGATAGACCATAACACCGATTTTGTAGAAGGCAAACCTTCAAACATTGCTGCAAATAATTACGTGGGTAAGCAAAGATATAAAGGTTAATCCTAATGGACAACAGGAAACCTGATTCTCCCCCCAGTTTGTGAGGATTGTTTAAATTTGTAAATGGGGGTCACCATAAGGTGCCTTTTATCGATACAGTTTTGGGATTATTAATTCAGTATATGAAAGTCTAGGCCTAGAGGACCCAAGTCCATCTATAACCACAGAAACAGTGGAAATACAAGGGGCGACTAAGGACATACCACTCAAGACACTTCCCATCGCAAGGATAACGGTGAAAACTCGCTATGTGGAAGGAGAAATCAGAGCAGCAGTGATAGATGAACCAATCTACCCTCTGATATTGGGGTGTAGATACGTCTTCTTGGGGAATCCCGAGAAACCTGTGATCATGGCGACAGTGCAGACCAGGTCACAGAAGAAGGAGGAAGAAGGTGAACCTATAATGCTCATCCAGAGGAGATGAGGAAGGCGCAGGCTGAGGATAGGACACTCAAGCCATGTTTTAAAAAATTGCCCAAATGCCACACCTCCGAGCAAGGGGGAATATTTCATGAAGAACAGATTATTATATAGGAAGACAGGAACTAGATCCACTGGTCACGGACAGTTAGTTCTTCCCAAGATATATAGGGCAAACTTAATAAGGAGCTTACATGTTGGAAAAGATGGTGACCATGAGAAAATCGGTACCATCTGCCAAAAGATTGCTCGAAAATACTATTGGCCCGACGTAAATGTCGATGTTGAAAACTTTGTAGAAGCATGTGGCGTATTTCATGAGGGAACACCCACAAAGGGAAAATATGTGCAGGACCTAGAAACGCCACGGGGCAACTTTAGGCCTGAAAGGAAAACTAATTATACTTGGGTAGACAAAGTGGAATGGGAGCCCCCTTTTCACACCCAGTCTTCACTTGAATGGATTAACATGGCCACTATGCGAAGAGTACAAAGAAGAAATTTGACCCAGGATAAGATGACAATCCCTCGGTCAGACTTATATAAACTGGAAGAACAGACAAGAGAGCGAAGATCTCTCATAAGCAATCTAAAGTGGGGAGACAAACCCCAGAAAAAAATTGGTAGTGGTCGATTTGTGAGTGATGATTCTAGGAAGAAAAGTCCTCATTATAAATAGCTTCTAAGGGACGGGACCAGATGGGTTCCATGAAAAATAAGTATGATTAATTAAAGATCCAGATGTAACTTTTATTAAGGGACCCTGGACGGAGTGCGAAGGCGGAAGAAACTTTAACCTCATCTTATCAATTACGTGAACGAACAGAACCACTCGTTTTGAAAGCAGGTTGGGAAACTGGCAAATGATAATTTGAAACAAGCCAGGAAGAAACATGCAGCATATTTTAATAGGAAGGCAAAGGATCCGCGATACTAGCTGTGGGAGAGAAAGTGTGCATCTTCTAACTACCACGGTAGCCAGAATTAAATTACAAATTGGGTTGGGCAAGGGTCCCATATACGGATTCTAGAGGAAGTTTGGTCTAAGTAACAAACTTATAAATTGACTAAGAGGAGGGAAGGAGAAAGTTTATCAATGTAAAACATAATTAAAGAAAGTATCTGGACAGACCACTCCAGGAAAGCACCCCCCTTATTGACCTTGGCTATTGCAAACCCAGAAAGCCAAAAGGAACCCACTTCACCTCACATGAATACCCATTACATCCTTGTGAAACAGCAGCACAGGTAAAAGTCAGTAAGCACCTGACTAAAAACCAGAGGGAGAGAGTTCAACAGGTTCTGGCGGAACATACAGATGTATTAACAGATAAACCAGGCCCATCACACATTTTGCTTACAGTATTACATGGAAAACTGTTATAGACTTCAAAAAACCAATCTGTTATGAGAGCCCTATTCTATATCGTTTCGCGGAAAGGAGAAAGGGCCATTGGAAGGAGAGGTCGAAGGCTATTCGGCGGATGTGTCGCTAGAGTGTGGTGTGATTTGGCTTCGTCCTGATAGGGACTGTGTGTTTTCCATGTCGGCCTGTCGCCGGGGAAAAAGTGATCTCAGTATTTGTGGGGAAGGTGATAGTCGTCTAAACCTATCGTGTATGCTTTACCCCAGTGTTTAGTCGTATTGCCAAGGAATGGCAGTTTCATATTTCCTATACCAAGGTAATCAAAGATACTCTTATGAACTCTCGATCGAAGCCACCATTTTCGATAGTTACGATTTGAATGTCTAAGAGAATATATTTGACTCGATGAAAACGACTTCGATTCCTAGCAGCACTATATCCTGTAGATTGCAGTCAATTGTTCATGATCAAATCTACAGAGCAATGAAATGTTTTATGAATGACTAACTTTAGGACAGATTCATTATCTGTATCCAAACGTGAGTGACAGCTCACGAGTGAAGCCATCTTGGAACCAAAACATGTAGTGACTTTCAAGAAGAGAAAAGGGATGCCCGTATTATCGCTTGTTTAGTCCAGAGATCACTGCTACACATGAGAACCCGTTATTAGCGGTTCAATATTATTATATGGAAAAATATGTGCTGAACATTATGTTGAAGAATCGTCGCTAGACGAGATTAGGTTTAGAAGCCATCTGAAATATTGTTTATAAGCTGACGTGCTCAGTCAGTGAAGTCAGATGATATATGTATGGGCGATACTGAGTGCTTGGCTACTGACAGTCCATTATACACTTATTCTACATGAGTGCCCATGTAACATTGCAAGACCATTTATCCACTGTACTATGATGTATTATGGCAACCTGTGATTTGTCACTATCTGTGCTGTCGAGTGTGTACGTCCAATTAAACTTTAGAAAAGGTACACAGTCGTTGGTGTCGATGACTTCCAGCCATACATGAGTGTGAGAAAAGAACATTTTTTGTCAACACCACGAACCTTTATCATCATTCGCACATTATACACTCAATCCATGTCTACACACCACTGCGTAGGTCAAGTTGACATTCCATACACTACAGTGGAGCAAACAACACCATAGAGATCTTATCAACTGATGATGATGATGATGTCTGCTTCCATCCACTTATATCTATCTTTTGGTGGATATCATTAACGGGAATAAAAATCCAACGTTATCAACCTTATCAACTGGTGGACCAGCTTTCTGGGTTTGACCTCGCAGAAGTTCAGAAGTCAACAGATTACCGATACCAGACCGTTTCCTGTGGCTGATACGACACACTTGCAGTATTGGTTTGCTCTTTGTCAACACTTCGTCACGTGACCTGTCAGGTGAATGCAGTATGTAGGTCAGCGTTGTTGACATTTTTTACATTAGACATTATAGAGTTTCACAGAACAGTTGGATCAATTCTTGTCAATGTTAACAGGAAGACAGTATGAGTGAACTAAGAAGTCCTATTTTCATCGATGGATCTTCTTGTTTTCCATATATGAACTTTAATATTTAAGGCCAGAATGTTTAATTGAATAAAGTGGCAGTTTGTTTGTTTTCATAAAAATAACTTTGCCATTACTGTAAGACTGAGCCTATTTTGCAACACATACTATCATACACATAATTTATATATATTTATGTTTACATGTTATTTGTTTGTATAGTATGTTAGTTTCTATGTCAGCGGGTTGTGTTTAAGGTTGGGCGGCGTCCTCACAACAGAATATCCCACGTCATAGAGGGTCCGTTGTGGGCGTTTTCTATAGGTGCAATTTTCTTGATTGAAAATTTGCTGCGACAACTGTTGCTTTTGTGTTAGCTGTGAAGTCTGTAATTATTGTTATTTTTGTAATATTTCTTTGTTCTTTAGTTTTGTTTTGATTTGTTTGTAATTTGTTGGTCTAACCTTTTCTATCTTTCAGTTCTATTCTCAATTTATATTCATATATTGTGACGTCATTTGTGTTGTTATTCTTTGCAGATTCAGTGATTATTTTCATTGATTTCCCTATTTGATTTATTTTGATTTCTGCAAACGTTCTTGTATTGTCAGTCCTATTTGTACTTTATGTATTCTGTTGGTTGACATATGTTTTATATAGGTATATTTCATAAGACACAATTGCCTGTGCACTGCACTTGGATTATGGTATAAACCAGTACCTGATTATTATTACTATTATACAAGACCTTATTAAAGGCTTGTGACCCACAGATATTGGGATAGTATACTGATTAATCAAGTCATTGAGAACTTGTGGTATTATTATTGATTCAGGTGATTAGTATTATTGTTAGACATCATGGCTACATTAGAATACTTCATTACACAAGGGAAAGCCCTTGATAAGACTGGTCAACAATTAGAACAATGGGCAGTTGCTCAATATGACAAAGCATTAGCTGCAGAAGAGAAAGATTAGCTGCAGAAGAAAGAAAAGCTATGGCGGAAGAGAAAAGATTAGAAAGAGAAGCTGAGGCTGCTGCTGAACAAAAGAAATTGCAGATGCAGGTGGAGGAAAGGAGATTTGAAGCTGGACAAAAAAAATTAGAAAGAGAAGCTGCTGCTGAACAAAAAAGATTAGACAGTGAAGCTGAACAAAAAAAAATTAGAAAGAGAAGCTGCTGCGGAACAAAAAAGATTAGACAGTGAAGCTGAACAAAAAAGATTAGACAGGGAAGCTGAACAAAAAAGATTAGACAGGGAGGCTGAACAAAAAAGATTAGATGCTGAAGAGAAAAAAGCAATAAGAGAACATGAATTTGAGTTAGAGAAATTGAGATTGACAAGTATGAGTAATGTTAATCAGGCATCTAGTGGTAATGGTAAACCTTCTACTTACAAGGTTAAGGTTCCACCGTTCAATCAGTCCAGTGACGATATTACATTCTGGCTGGATAGATTTGAACGTTCTTGTCGTACACATAATGTGGATAAATCACACAATACGCTAATCAATTATCAGAAAACTTGAAAGGTGAATCTTTGACTAGATTATGCCTTGTAGGAGAAGCAGATAAGGATAATTATGATGTCATTAGGGCGGCTTTGATAAAAAAATATCAGCTAAGTGAGGAAGGCTATCGCCTTTTATTTAAAACGATGGTGCCTGAGACGGGTGTAGAATTCTCAGAATTCACTGCAAAGGCACGTCTCACAGTTGATCGTTGGATTGAGCTTTCCAAAACAGAAAAAAACGTATGAAGGACTTATGGATTTGTTGCTCAGAGATAAGATTATGTCATGTGTGAACAAACCTTTCCTTGAATTTATACATGAGCGTAAAAACCCAAATCTCTAAAAGAAATGGAAGAATATTGTTCCCAATATGTCACTGCACACCCCGACGTGACTTTTGGCAACACTAAGATTAAGGAGAGTATGCCAGTTGCTTCAGCAACACCATACAATCCCAATTATTCACACAGATTTCAGGGACCTCAAAACAGATTTGATAAAAAAGGTAACCATAATAGTTATCAAAACCAAGGTAACCAATCATTTCAGGGTTCTTCTTCAAAGAACTGGAGACGAGCTGATAGCTCTCGACACAGGGGTGGTCATAATTATAGGAATTTCCGTAGAGGAAGTAATTATAGAAACTATCAGGGTTATCCGTCTTGGAGTCAACAAGATCATAATTACAGAGATACTCATTATAATGAATATGATAATGGTAACCAAGGGAACTATGACTCAAACCCAAATAGGGGTTACAATAGAGGTAACAATAACTACAGAGGTGATAATAACCGAGGTAGATCTCAATACAAAAGACATAAACCACATTTTCAGGCAAACTCTGCACAACAAGAGTCCAATGAAGCCTATAAACAGAGTAAAGATAATAATGATGCTAGTAATATGGCATGTGCCGCTTTTGATTTTGGGAGAGCATCTCAGTGCCCCCAATGCAAAACGCAATTTGAGCCAACCACAGTGTCTACTTTAAGCTGTGGCCATCCTCTTCCTGCTCTTCCAGCATCAGTCGCGCATGATGGAAGAGGTTCTCTTGTCTTACATAAGGGTTTAGTGAATAACAATCCAGTCTCTGTGCTATTTGATTCTGGATGCACCACAATTGGTGTTTGGCAGTCACTCGTAGATCCTTCCCGTGCCACTGGACAAGTAGTCAAATGTGTAACCTTTGGCTACATTTATAAATGATGCTATCATTAGGATTGCCTATTTCATTTGAACAGGAGATGTAAAAATACAGATGTCTGTGGGCCGATCGCTGACAATTATTCGTAAATGGACTCAGGAATAAGGATGCATCTCGCAACAAGAGACGTGGGAAATTGCTGAAAAAAACCTAGATTTAATAGGTAGTCACTAGAGCTCAGGCTCTTTATGAACCACAGTGAATTCACATTTTGAAGAATAATGAAGTGCATAACCAAGGTTATCTAAATTTCTCGTGACTGTGAAGAAAAAAATAACAAAATATAGGAGAAAGATGAATACACTCTAGAAGAATGATCTTCATTCTTGCTAACTGTGAGGTTCTCCGAATAATCGACAAAAGACGTAAAGACCCACTTTTGGCTTCTCTGCACAACAGGAAGAATGGCGCGTAGTTGTGAAGCCAAGACTCCATACGTGCAAAGATAATAATCTGTGTATCCTCACTAGGTACTTGATGGCGAAAAGTGAGAGTTAAATTTGATTTTTCTCAGAGAAGCAAATCTCAGTGCCCCCAATGCAAAACGTTATTTGAGCCAACCACAGTGTGCAAGGCTACGGCTTCTAAGCTGGTGGCCATCTTTCCTGCTCTTACGGCATCATTGTCGTGATGTTAAGAGTTGTCTTGTCTTACATAAGGGTTTAGTGAATAACAATCCAGTCTCTGTGCTATTTGATTCTGGATGCACCACAATTGGTGTTAGGCAGTCACTCGTAGATCCTTCCCGTGCCACTGGACAAGTAGTCAAATGTGTAACATTTGGCGGCACATTAGAGAAATACTCTACTGCTATCATTAGGATTGCTACTCCTTTCTTTACAGGAGATGTACACGCATGTCTTCTTCCGAATCCGATCGCTGACCTCATCATCGGTCGCATTCATGGAGTCAAAGAATGCACTCCGCAACAAATTTCCACGTGGGAAAGGCAAAACATGCAGATTGCTAACGCTGTAGTCACTAGAGCTCAGGCTCTTAATATGCCTCAAACTTCATCTATTGAAAATAATGAAGTGCATAACCAAGATAATCCCTTGGTAATTTCTCGTGACTCGTTTATAAAACAGCAAGAAGATGATCCCACTCTGAAGAAATTCTTCATTCTTGCAACTAAAGGTGATCCGAATAAAGACACAAGTCGTAAATCGTGGATTACAAAGAGAATGGCGTACTTGTACGTATGGTTCAAGACTCCATTACGTCAAGTCATTCTCAAATCCTGGTTCCCAAGAATTTGAGAGTTAAAATTTTGCAGCACGCTCACGACTCTCAGTGTGCTGGACACATGGGTTTTTTGTTTCCCGTACTAAGTCAAGAGTCCTTGCGGCTTTCTTTTGGCCATTGGTAAACAAGGACATACGGATTTATTGTCGATCTTGTAAAGTATGTCAGGAAGTTAAATCCAAAGGTCCACGGCATGCTGCACCCATTCAGACGGCGGACATTCCTATTCGGCCGTTCCAAAAAATGGCCATAGACATAATTGGTCCATTTAAGATCAAGTCTGCCAGAGGACATCAGTTTATCTTGACGTGTGTTGATATGTGCACACGTTGGCCAGAGGCTATTCCTCTGAAGAGCATTACTACTGCTGATATTGCAGATGCTCTTTTGGCTTATATTTTCTCGTCTGGGGTTCCCCGGAGAGATATTGTCAGACCATGGCACCCAACTAATATCAGATACCATGTCTCAAGTAATGTCTACTCTGCAGATAGATAGATCTTTAAGTAGTATCTACCATCCAATGTCTAATGGTATGGTCGAACGCCTTAATAGAACACTTAAAAACTTACTGGGGAAGATAACTGAGGATCATCCTCAAGACTGGAACAGAGTTTTACCTGCGGCCCTCTTCGCTTACAGAGAGGTACCCAATGAACATACGGGATTTTCTCCCTTTGAACTCGTCTTTGGCGCGCGTCCGCGTGGCCCTATGTCGTTGCTTCACGATCTCATAACATCTGACAATATTGACGATGACACAAAGTCATCCTACGAATATGTCATCGCGTTGAGACAAAAGATTATCGAAGCATGCAAATTAGCAACTTCTTCTTCTGAATTTGCGAAACAGAAGGCAAGGCAATTTGCCAATAAGAAGAGATGCTTACGACAACTTTGTCCTGGTGACAAAGCATTTGTATTACTACCTTGTAGGGAAAACAGATTACTTATTTCTTGGAAAGGTCCGTACGATATAATATCGAAAATTTCCGATGTCGACTATATTGTCGATATTGATGGGAAGCATAAAACCTTCCACATCAATATGCTTACTGAATTCCATGAACGTCCGGATTATTTGCAACCCATTTTCCAAGCAACGGACAATTCTCCAGTACCACATGGTCATTACTCATCACTGTCCGTGATACAGGATGAGGAAACAAGTTTTTCAGATGTAAATCTTCCTCTTCCAATGATCCCACTTCATTCCAGTGAATCATGGAAGAACGTTACTGTCTCTCCTGATTTGTCTCTAGGAGAACAGCGACAAGTTTCAACTATGTTGCAAACATTTCAGGATGTACTCACTGACATCCCTGGACAAACGAATGTCATTCAACATGACATTGTTCTAACTGACCATACTCCTATTAGGATTAGACCTTATCCTATACCTATACATTTTCAAGCACAGGTCGAGAAAGAGTTGGATGAGATGATAGATTTGAAAATAATCGAACCATCCACCTCTGCATATTCTTCGCCGATGGTTATTGTGCGTAAAAAAGACAATAACATACGTCTTTGCGTTGACTATCGAAAATTGAATCAAGTAACTAAGTTCGATGCCGAACCTATGCCTTTACTGGAAGAGCTACTTACTCGACTCTCCAAATCTCATTTTTTCACTAAACTTGATTTGTCTAAAGGATATTGGCAAGTTCCTTTATCTGAACGCGCCAAACCTCTCACGGCTTTTTCAACACCTAGAGGTTTGTTCCAATGGAATTTTATGCCTTTCGGTCTTATGAACGCACCAGCTACATTCGTACGCATGATGCGCCGAATCCTATCTTATCGGTCAGATGTCATTGCATATCTAGACGACATCTGTCTTTTCAGCGATACTTGGGAAGATCACTATTCGGGGTTAGATGAATTGCTGTCTACTTTGCGTGAGCACAACCTGACAGCGAAACCCTCTAAAGCCTATATTGGTTTTAGCGAAATTTCTTTCCTAGGCCACCGAGTTGGTCATGGTTTCCTAAAGACAGAGGACCATAATACTAGTAAGATACTTAACATCTCAATCCCTAAGACTAAAAAACAGGTGAGAAGTCTGTTAGGTCTTATTCAATTTTATGGCAGATTCATTCAGAATCTATCCTCTATCATGGCACCTCTCTCAACACTTCTAAAGAAAGGTTCGCCTAATGTGGTCCACTGGTCTCAGGAATGCCAATGCTCTCTGGATAAGATTAAAACACTGTTTTCAACACCACCTATTTACTCTGCATCCTGTAATGTATATTTCCAGAAAACTTAATGCGGCAGAAAGGAATTATTCGGTTTTAGACCGTGAGCTATTAGCTATGGTTTGGTCGATCCTCAAACTACCGAGATTCCTTCTAGGCGCACATTTCATAGTAGAAACCGACCAAAAAGCTCTTACTGCTATACAGAGTAAGAATTTGAAGAGCTCGAGGTCTACTCGATATGCAATTGCTCTTCAACCTTTTCATTTCTCTGTGCGAGCTATTCGTGGATCAGATAAATGTGATGGCAGACATTCTGTCAAGATGCCCACATGATTCCACATAACTATTAGGGCTTAGACTTCTTGATATGTCTAGTTCTATAGTAGTTCCTTTTCTATATCATGATAGATACACATTTGTAATTTAATAATATAATGATTGTATCACTACATAGCGGTTCATTGATGTTTATTCACCGCTGTGCTTTGATGATTTTTTTCTTCATAAATCATAAATTTAAGATATCTAATGCGAAATGATGATATGAATTTTTTTAGGCATTGTGTAATTGCCAGAATTGTATTATACTTTGATGACACCTTCCTGGAAAAATATACTTGTAGAGAAATAATTTCTCTCAGTTTATGAGACACATTCTCACCAGTCGCTCCATAAGTCGACTTAGCCTCATATTAGGCGTTATAGGTATTCCTGATATTTTCATCTGCGCATTATTCATGCGTTGTGAGCCTATTGTACGTTGCTCCTAGATGTATTTCAAAAAAAAAAGAAAAAAGTTCCATTTTTTTTCCCGGGAGGTGTGGTAAGACTGTTACGTGCAGTCTTTGATATCTTACAATATTATACATAGGTAATTTTTTAGTGCTTAAGGGAAAGTCATTATTGAGTTACTTCCCTTGAAAGTTGTGTCGGCTCTTTCGATCAAACTCCGCGGATAAATCCATTTTACTGCGATTTATTCGTTGTTTGGGTAATAATAGATTGTTCTTGCTTCAGAATATCTATGGCCTGAATTTATGTGTATTGTTTGTCTGAGTAGGACGAGTCTGTCTTAATCTGTATATCTTTACATATCTAAGTCGAACTATATGTTCTGTTGTCTCTAGAGAGGTCGAAGGCTATTCGGCGGATGTGTCGCTAGAGTGTGGTGTGATTTGGCTTCGTCCTGATAGGGACTGTGTGTTTTTCCATGTCGGCCTGTCGCCGGGGAAAAAGTGATCTCAGTATTTGTGGGGAAGGTGATAGTCGTCTAAACCTATCGTGTATGCTTTACCCCAGTGTTTAGTCGTATTGCCAAGGAATGGCAGTTTCATATTTCCTATACCAAGGTAATCAAAGATACTCTTATGAACTCTCGATCGAAAGCCACCATTTTCGATAGTTACGATTTGAATGTCTAAGAGAATATATTTGACTCGATGAAAACGACTTCGATTCCTAGCAGCACTATATCCTGTAGATTGCAGTCAATTGTTCATGATCAAATCTACAGAGCAATGAAATGTTTTATGAATGACTAACTTTAGGACAGATTCATTATCTGTATCCAAACGTGAGTGACAGCTCACGAGTGAAGCCATCTTGGAACCAAAACATGTAGTGACTTTCAAGAAGAGAAAAGGGATGCCCGTATTATCGCTGGTTTAGTCCAGAGATCACTGCTACACATGAGAACCCGTTATTAGCGGTTCAATATTATTATATGGAAAAATATGTGCTGAACATTATGTTGAAGAATCGTCGCTAGACGAGATTAGGTTTAGAAGCCATCTGAAATGTTGTTTATAAGCTGACGTGCTCAGTCAGTGAAGTCAGATGATTTATATGTATGGGCGATGCTGAGGGCTTGGCTACTGACAGTCCATTATAATATTAATCTACATGAGTGCCCATGTTAAACATTGCAGACCATGTTATTCACTGTACTAAATGAGGTATTTATAGGCAACCAGTGAAGTGTCACTATCTGTAGCTGGTCGAGTGTGTAACGTCCAATTAAAATGTTAGAAACGGTTACACAAGGTGCTACCATTCGGACTTAAAAATGCTCCGAGTGTGTTTTCAAGGATGATGCGCAAATTGTTGGATCCCCTGAATAACCCATGTATCACGAATTTCATGGATGATATTCTCGTCGCCACAGAGACATTTGAAGAACACATTGAAGCTCTAGAAATGTTATTTAATAGACTTCGGGGGGCGAACTTAACTGCTAGGCCAACAAAATGTTGTATTGGATGCAAAGAGTTGGAATTCTTGGGACACACTGTATATCAGGGTAACATGACCCCTGATCCTAAGAACTTGGAAAAACTGCAGAGAGCACCTAGACCACAAACAAAAAAGGACGTGCGATCATTCGTGTCGTTATGCGGATTTTATCAGAAATACATCAAAAATTTTAACGCTATTTGTGCTCCTCTGACTGATCTGACTCGCAAGGGACTTCCAGATAAAATTATTTGGACTGCACAATGTGAACTAGCGTTCCAAGAGTTAAAGGAAAAACTCACTAGCAGGCCTATTCTCAAACTGCCTGATTTGACACAGGACTTTGTCTTAAGAACCGATGCAAGTAATGTAGGACTCGGAGGGGCTTTGTTGCAAAGATCATCTTCACCTGATGGGGAACTGAAACCAGTCGCTTATGCAAGCCGCAAATTGAATAAGGCGGAACAAGGATACTCCACAAGCGAAAAAGAATGTTTAGCGTTAATCTGGGCAATAAAGAAGTTTCAAATCTATCTGTATGGTAGGACTTTTGTGGTGGAGACGGATCATCAGCCTCTCGTATTCTTATCTCAGGCTAAGCATGAAAACGCAAGATTGCTGAGGTGGTCTTTATTACTTCAACCTTATCAGTTTAGTATCCAATATATCCCAGGCAAATTGAATGTCGGTGCAGATTTCCTCAGTCGGCACCCCTGTGATCAAAATTAGAGTAATGGCAGACGGGAGGAGAGATTTTATCTATGTGTATCACTGGTTTTGGAACTTGCCGTAGGCATGTTTTCAAGTGGGGAGATGTGTCATAAAATTAACGAGTGACACAACGTAAAAATATCTCCAAAGGATAAAATGTAAGGATAAAAAACCAATGCGTAAGCTGCTGGAATACATGATCGCCCGCGCCGCGGGTCATCAGGTGTTAGACTTGAAGGCAAAACGGAACGAGGATCAAAAGACAAAAATCTGACTGAACGCGTACTTGAACTAGCGAGGTTAATGGACGCAAATTGGTGGGGCAAGGAGGAAAAGTCACGTTCCCCCCCCCCCCCCCCAAGTTGACATAAAGTAAGGAATTCGACAGAAGGGACCTTGGATATGATACGCCACAGTCATTTATTGGACGCTTTTGCGATACCAAGCCTTTGATTTGAATTCAGCGGCTAAACGCAGATGCTTGAAATATTACAAAATTTAAAAAGTAACTTTTTCTTAATATTAATGTTAGGAATATAAAAATTAGCTGGCCGGATGGCCCATTCTGAGCAGTGAAATAATATGTTTTTAATTTTACAGACGGATAGATAATAATGAAAATAATGACAAAAGACAGTGTTGTTCACAACAGCGAAAGACTGCATTGAATCAAAAGTGTCGCTATTTGCACACAAAAAATCGCGACCTCGAGACGCAGGTGTTCAAATCTACTTAGCATGGAAGAGAAGGGATATTGGTGGAAGCTGTGTCTAAAAATAACTTTTTAACGACAAAATTTTGGAGGGGAGAGAAAGGTTGGTTCAAAAATCAAGTACGTTTTTGTTTTTTTTTTTTTTTTTTTTTTTACCAAGACAGACTAACAGATAAAAAATCCCGTAATTGACTCGAAGCATGGCGAAATGACAGGGTTATTGTAGGAATTTTAATTTATAAAAGTCTAAAACCAAGGGCATTGATTTTACGTGGGTAGTAATCCATTTTTACTCCGTACGCTCAGGGACAGCCTTTTTTGCCACTTTCCTCAATCGTTGTCCAGTGAAATAATACACAGCCGAAATTTCGGAGGTGCGTGATTTCAGCAAATGAAATTAATTGACATTGTAATAAGTTCACAATCCATGGACGCGACATACTATTAGCCTTCAAATGTCCTGCCAAGTGTTTGCTATTTCGAGTGTTATTCATAGTCCATAATTCTGGTAAGTTTCCTGAGAATTATTGTTTTCCGTGCCCGGGTATTGATTTTGAATTACGTTTATATAGTGTTCAGAGTGATTTGATACTGCCATATCCGAAATCTAGCGCCTTACAAACAAGTACGTTTTGTGGGAAAACCCCGCAAGTAGTTTCAGACGGACTAGGGACTAACAGATAAAAACTACTTGAAGAAGCATGACTGAAATGGGGGTGATCAGTGTTGTGAAATTTGAATTTAAAAAAAACCAATCCTATTGAATTGGCCACAGACAATGCATATTATCCGCGTAGACGGGCTTTTTTTGCCATTGCGAACATACAATAGGTTGTCCAGTCTAGAACACAGTAAAAACTGACAAGTGTGTGTGGTTTTAAATGAAATAAATTGAAATAAGTTCAGGGACGCCATACTATAGCCAGCAGCTCAGCTGAGTTTTGCTAGCATTTCTGTGTTCTTTATTCATAATCTGAGCTGTGAGTTCGATCTTGACACTAAGGTGGTGTCAAATGCTGATTAATAATTGAAGTGAGGACCCGTGCAGGGTACATTTCGACAGAACATCTGTGTATTGCTCAAGCACGGAGAGGTGGGGCCATCAGATTCCAGCACCAGAACAAATCTGGCAAAGTTAAGTAGGCTAGCTGGCCTGCTGAACTTACACCAACTTCATAAAACTAGCACCCAAGAGAATTTACTACTGAAGCATCCCATTTCCTTCCATCATTAATGGACAATGCTGTGTAGGCATAAACAGGGAGGGATGAAGCCACCCCAACAGCACATCCATTCATAGTTTTCCCAGAAAAATTAACATTACGAACAGTAATACTATAATTAATCTTGAAGATTGCATATGTAAACATCTTTCATTTAACATGCCATTTATTCATGCCATTCATTCATAAATTTCAAAATCTTTGCATAAGTTCTGGCCAAAATAAAACCTTGGTTCAGAACAAATAAATTTAAAAAAAGATTTTCTATTCTAAATTTAACCAGCTGAATTTAGTTCATTGTGTTATAAATTTTATTGATAGTATTAGACTTAATTAATATCTGTGGGTGTGTGTATATGTCCATACAACACATTGCATTCAGTACCCTAGATTTTAACGTAGCCACATTCATAAGTAAAAAAAGATATGTGTGAGGTCATAAAGTGGTAGCACGAAAGGGCCTTCTGTATATTCACAGTTACAATTATCTCAGGAGCCTTCACAGCTGACCTCACGCATCACACTAGGTGACAACACCACCATACAATACCATCAAAATCCACTACAAACCCAAACACTTTGGTTTCCCGGAAGCTGCCCGCAGAGTCATCGAAGCAACTCCTGCGGATCGCTAGTTGGCAGAACAATCTTATCACAAAGAAATTGCAAAGTCGTAAACAAGGTGATATACGCAAGTATTTACTGGAAACAATAGAAGTGTCTGCTGATTAAACTAGTGTTCCATCGACAAGAAGTGCAGCAGACGCAGTAGAAGCTGTAAGTGTTCCATCCACAAGCGGTGCAGCAGACGCAACAGAAGTCGCAGAAATGAACTAATAAATATACTCATTTTGATAAATGAAGCATTCTGTATTTGCTAATAAATAAACCAACAGAATTTGAATGTTCATCTCTTCTCTATTTTTCCTTAAATTTGAATTTCAAAAATACTGCCAGAGAATCTGGAATATCCGAAATGATCGAGCAAATCACTTCGGATTTTCGGACACTGCAAATAGCACCTGACATCAGCATCAGATCTTACCGTTATGTACAAAGCCCGGCAGACATCTTGTTTGTTGTTGGAAAACTTGGTTGGTTGTTGTTTCCTTCGGGTTCTCGAAGGCTATTATTATTATTATTACTACCGTTATCAATGTTTCTTAAAGAATCTATTCTTTATTTCTTCAAGTTCTAGTGTTGTGTTATTATATGTTCAGATTGTTATTATAATTATTATAGTCTTCTTGTGATCTTGCGCCAAGTGATACTAGGGTATTGTTACTATGGTGTGTGGGGGTTAGCTTGATCTTGGTTTGACAAGGGTGTTGCCAGAAGCGTCGGGCTTATAGTGGTAGCTGACCCATTGTTAAACAACGCGAAAGATATGACTGTGGGCTGAAAGGATAAGCCAATGTTAATGTAATTTCAACGACTGGGTCTTATGGTTGACCAACATGAAGATTAAGCAGGCTGGACGCATGTGGTACATCGTCAATATTTTATTACTCGAATACAGGAACGACGATCAAACAGCATGACATCAAGTATAGACGAAGTGGCATCAATATGACAGCATAGCAGAAAAATTTTATATATCAATCATATAGTTGGTATCAAACATAGTTAAGATGAACGTTGTTATGATCTCTGTTTGAGAACGCCGGTCATTATAAAAATATGGTCAACATCTTGACCAATTCGGAAAAACTTCTTCGAAATGCAGATTATGCAGATTACTTTAATATGTATACTCGCTCCTAATCATCACCGGTCCTAAATGCTGATGGCATGGCATTGCTCACTGATAAAACGCAGATTTTGGAACGCTGGGCACAACACTTCAATGCCATCTTAAATTATCATTCAACCGTGAACGACCAGGCATACCGCAAGTTACAGTCAATGATAGACTTGACCTTCCACCCAGCTTGGAAGAGGTCAAGAAAGCAACCAGTCTACTGTCCAGCGGCAAAGCCCCTGGATCAGATGCTAACCTCCTGCTTGAGATTTATAAAAGCTGGAGGCAGCATGCTGCTGCAGAGATTAACAGACCTGCTTCACTCAGTCTGGTGATGAAGAAAGAATAGATACCACAGGAATTGAAGATGCCACCATTGTTCACATATACAAGCGAAAAAACAGGGAATATCATCAATCATGTGATAACCATAGGGGAATCTCCCTATTATCTATTGCGGGCCCAAAATCCTGGCTCGAGTCCTGCTCAATCGCTTGAAACACAGTTCATCTCGAATCGCCAGGACTTACTTCCAGAGAGTCAATGTGGTTTATGCTCGAGCAGGCCGCGGGACCGTTTGTCCGATATGATATTTGCCGCTCGCCAACTTTCAGGAGAAAATGCCAGGAACAGTACAGTGACCCATACACAACATTTGACTTGACTTGACCAAGGCCTTTGACACTGTCAATAGGATGGACTATGGAAAATTATGGCGAAATATTCGGCTGTCCCGATAAGTTCATCTCAATTGTCCGCCAGTTTCATGAAGGTATTATGGCTCGCGTAATGAATGGATGGGAGAACCTTCTGAACCCTTTCCGGTCACAAACGGTGTCAAACAGGGATGTGTGCTCGCTCCGACACTATTCAGTATGATATTGCTGCCCATGCTGTCTAACGTGATACGCATGGCAGTAGTGACGGCGTACACATCAGATACAGGGACAAGATGGGAAGCTGTTTAATTTGAGACGATTAGTCCTTTACAAAGGTGAATGAAACAATGATCTCATGACCTTGTCTTTGCGGACGACATGTGCCCTCAATACCTGCACAGAACTAGACATGGCAGAACAATATGAGGAGCTTTCTGTAGCATGTGATGACTTTGGTCTTACCATCAATACGAAGAAATCTGAAGTAATGTTGCAACCTGCTCCTAGGTAAACCTTAACTGTGAACCAAATATCACAGTAAAGAACCAACGTCTCCAAGTGGCTGGACAGCTTCACACTTATCTAGGCAGTACCCTTACCAAAGATGCGAATATCGACCTCTGAGGTCAACAACAGAATTGCAAAGGCAAGTGCAGCTTTTGGAAGACTAAGAGTAAATGTCTGGGTATCGACAAGGGAATTAGTGCCGCCACCAAGATAAAAGTATAATCATGCAATAGTGCTCACTACCCTCACCTGTATGCCTGTGAAACATGGACAGTGTATAGCAGACACGCCAAGAAGCTTAATCATTTCCACATGAGCTGTCTTCGCAGGATACTCAGGATCAAGTGGCATGATAGAGTATCTAATTCTGAGGTCCTGTCAAACAGAGCACATATCTCAAGCATCAACACATTGCTGCAGAGGGACCAAACGAGATGGGCCGGACATGTTGTGCGCATGCCTGAAAAACGCCGCCCAACGCAGTTGATGTACAGCGAACTCTCTATGGGTAAGCGAAACTGTAGGGGGACAAAAGAAACGCTTCAAAGACACACTGAACGCATCGTTAAGAATGAGCAGCTTCAAAATTGATGTCTCCTCCTGGGAGACTATCGCACATGATCGCTCTGCCTGGCGGACAAACATTACTCAAGGCGCTCGCATTGCAGAACAGAATTTAGCTGATAAGGCAGAAGACAAGCGTGCTGCAAGAAAAGTCAGAATGCGCAGCAACACTACTATCGACTCTAACCATGTGTGCCCCGTATGTGGCATGGCCTGTAGGGCCAAAATAGGACTAATTAGCCACATGAGATCATGGCACTGATGTCTCACAATTCAAGTCTGAAGCTGTCGCCATCTTCGCTTGCGATGGGCAACTATTATTATTATTATTATTATCAGAGGGACGTACTAGCCATTGATCATGACAGATACAATGGAAGTCCTGCCTTGACAAATAGGGCTCTGGGTCTTTGAGGCAAGAGACCTTGAAACGTGCCGTTAACTGGCAATAATTATGAATGTAGACGAATTCCTGGGGCAACCCTGTCAGGAATAAAACTTCATCGTTCTTCAGAACTTCATTATTAATAAATATGGGTCTTGTCTTTACATTAGAGAAAAGAACACCAAAATACGCGTCTGTCAGCGACGATCAATATATTACAATGCCTCAAGGGTATGATTTGTATAGCAACAAATCGACGCAACAAAAGCGCGTCATCTGCATTCAATGATGATGTAGAAAAGTACACATAACTATTTAAAAAATGTACATCTATATCAGATGCGCTCACATATGCGTCTATCAAAACTAGACTGGCATGTGAAAGTCTCACACACATAACTCCCACGCGCAAAAGGACTTAACAGGTATATTCTATTTTGGATAACGGTCATTGACGAATGTCAAACATCAACACCAAGGTCAAAGGATAACGGTAAAAATCCATCAATACTTGCAATGAATAAACTTCACCAAGAAGAAAACGCCATCATAGACGACTGTTCACTTTTATTATCGATTACAGTTCTTTGTAACAAACATTATAACTTCACACTGTTACTTTGTCATTAGACTTTGATCATATTCATAAAACTCACACAGAACATTGTGCATTAATTACAGTTATCAGACTTCACAGTTTCTATATCTCTTATATCATCGCGTTTAACATTATTCCATTATATTAATACACATTTTATTTACGTCTGCATAATCATTCTGGCTTTGATAGCCTAATTCGATTAGGAGTTCCTATTTTATTTCCATTTGGCTTACCACGCCATTTTTTTAATTACTGTCGTACGGATAGGTTTGATAGTTATTTATGGTCCCGTCTGAGTAGAGTGGATGGTGATAAGTACGTGAGAAATAAAGGTGTGAGAAATAGATTTCACGGGTGAATAGTTTAAGGAGAAAATCTGTCTCTGGAATGAGTAGTTTCTCTAGTCCTGCCTATCTATACGACTGTAATTTAGTACAAAACAATCTTTACCTCCCTACACATGTAAATATAAGTTTAACCACACACACACACACAAACACACACACAAACACACACACACACACACACACACACACACACACAAACACACACACACACACACACACACACACACACACACACACACACACACACACACACACACACACACACACACACACACACAGAGAGATATGTGACAGCAAGACACCCAAACGTGAAAAACTACGGTTAATTGGGTTAGGTCTGACCAACACACAAAGTAAGTTTTCTTTGTTGTTTATTATCATTAAACTTGACAACATCAGTTATCTAAAGAAAGATCAAATAAAAATCAGAATTGCATACATATGAAAATAACTGAATAAATGTGCCCTCCCCCTCTGGAGAAAAAAAAAAATAAATAAATAACCCAAAGGTCAAAGGTTAGCACTATGTTACAGAATAGACAGTAAGGTAAACAAAGTTCCTACTAAGTGCTACTCAGTAAAGTAAACAATTTTAAAAGCAAAATAACCAGGTTGGTACAAGTTACCGTAACAAGAAATATATATATATATGTATATATATGTATGTATATATGTATGTATATATGTATGTATATATGTATGTATATATGTATCTTCTTCTTCTTCCATCCTTAGCCATCAACCGGTAAAGCAGTATGTGGCCAGTACGCCTAGTGGCGTCTTAGGGCAACAACAAATTGATCAATCTATCGCTGTTTCCACCACGCCTAGTGGCGTCTTTGTGGAACAAAAAACAGACCAAACAATCTATCATTTGGTGTATATTGTGTTGTATGTATTGTTTGTATGTATTGTATTATGTATGTGTGTTTATTGGTATGTTAATGTATGTTTTCTTGTTATGTATGTTTGTATGTATGTATGTATGTATGTATGTATGTATGTATGTATGTATGTATGTATGTATGTATGTATGTATGTATGTATGTATGTATGTATGTATGTATTTAGTATGGTATGTATTTTGTGTTGTTTATGTGTTCCATGTGTTTATGTGTTATGTATTGTGTTGTGTGTATGTGTTGTTTGTTTTTTATGTTTTTTTGTGTTTTTTGTTTGTTTGTTTTTTTGTGTGTTGTTTTGTGTTTTTTGTTGGTGTTTTTGTTTTATTGTGTTGTGTATTGTATATGTTTGGGTTTTTTATTTTTGTTTTATTTGGTATTTATTTTTTTTTTTTTATGTGTTTTGTTTTTTTTTTTTTTTATATTTATTTTTTGTTTTTATTATTTATATTGTTTTTATATTTTTTTTTATGTTTTTTTTTTTTTTTTTTTTTTTTTTTTGTATAATATTGTTTATCGGCTGGCTCTGTGGTGAGTGCCGATTTTGAAACAGCGTAACTTTCTGGATAAATCCACTAATACGACTGTCAAAAGTCAGTTAGTGCTATTATTTTTGCACAACCCCTGTGGACTGATAAATTGGAAAAAATATCTGGGTATTGATAAGTCCAGTTAAATGTACTAGTTAAATGTTTCTGGTATATCTCTGGCCAATCCTGTTCACAAATGAACTTGGGGATGCACAAGCCAAGACGAAGCAACATTAACCATTCAGTAAATGAAGAAAAGGACCAAATAGACCGCTGGTCGCTCTTGATCAGGTTTGCTTAGAATAAAAAAACATTTATGAAAAAAATGCTACTCTTCTATATAATTACATATATGTACACAGACGGTGACAAGACGATCTCTTATCCACTCCGTCAGTCCTGATTAAATTTAAAAGGCACATAGTGTCCTTAGCCTATTCCTATCCGGTCAGTTTTCGCTAGCGCGGTGTCTCTAGGTCGGGTGAAGGTATGCGCCCTCCCCGCCCTGGCTCGCGTTAACGATCAGCGTACGATGTCTATTATTATTTAATTATCCATACGCGCACTTAACAAATATTGCCTGTCGTTAATAGCTATTAGATTTGTCGGCGTCTGTTTGTTTAGTCGTATGATATTAAATAACAGTCACTTATAATAAAATACACAAAATGGAATAAACGTGAATTCTTTTCTGTCACTAATCAGTCACGCCTAGTGTATTCTCAGTCAAGTGTATTCTCAGTCAACTAAAACCGTCTCTTCTTGTGTGAGAAAGCGGGTGATGGAAATTACATTATAACTGCACATCTGGTAACAAAATAGCTACGCGTTATTTATTTCACTAGTTTCAACGCTAGAAAATCACAGTGAATTATAGTGGTAGAATCTTAACAATGTTAACCACGTAAACGCTAATTTCTATTACCACAAATCAGAAATGAAACTATCCCCACGAAATGCTATCAACACATCTTCCACAATGGTTCTAGAGTAATGTGCTTAGATTTTCCAAAATTCTGAGGGACATAGATATCGGGTTTAAGAAACCACAGTTTATATATATTATTGTCTCTCTGATCTATAGATGACGTTAATTTTCACATTACCATGTGAATCGGGAAAATTGTGAACACAGTTCCCCAGATAAAAGGCTTTACGGTCGCTCTGTCTCAGCGTTGCTAATCGACATCAGAAGAATTCTCACGTCTAACGGGGTTCCCGAAGATTTTGGCCAGCGACTCAACATCAAAGCCACTCGGGAAATTCCCGGCTATATTTGAGTACGAGCTTCAAAGGGTCTTCGGTTTCTTCACGTGTGGTCTGTCAGCTATCGTGTAATTGACAGATAAGCTCGCGTGAGAAACTAGGTAAACAAACCTAACTCGCTACTTTTTATGACTGGCAGGTCGCGAAGTTTGTAAACTTTGCGTTAGCCCGTGTTAACAGAAAAGAGGCGTGGATTAAATGGGGAGTCAGACAGGCAGAAAAATGCATGCTTTTGTTGGCAAATCATATAACGCTAACGAGGTCACGAAAGACTGTCAGATACTGTAGGCTATATTTCCATTATACGTCACAATTACTAACGCATCAATTATTGATTATTCTGGCACAATGGCCATCACAAATGTCATTCGACGACTATCGAATTATTTATTCTCTTTTACGGGATATATTTAATCTCTTTTGACACTCAGGGCTTGAAATACACTTCTTATCAATACATCTAAGTGGCAACGGCCACACTGTGCTATACACTGTTGGATGGTTAAAACCACATTAATTAAATACACTTTCGATTGGCCCGAAGGGCATAATGCAGACTGTTTGTAACTATGTATTTCGCGTCATCATCCTATACGTGATACGTCTTAATGTATCTCTAGTTGGGAGGCTAAATGGTGCAATCATCCCGGCCGAAAATAAACCAGCCAAGATGATTACCTACCATGAAGCAGTCCTCAACATGTGTGCTCTTCCTCCTTTTCTTTGAACTTTTAAAAAATAGATTGTTTCTTTTCTTGTCGTTTCTTCATCATCGTCTTCTTATTCTTCTTCTATTTTTGTGCTCACCAAAAATAGGTCACGCCGTTTATTTTCGACAGAGATGTAATTGAATCAGATATGATCGAATGGAGAAATTCAACACCATTTCAACAATATATAAGAAAAGAAGCTAATCATGTTTGGGATACCTGGAAAGGAAGAGTCAAGATTGGATAACACCAGAAACATTAAACACCAAAGCGATGAGAAAATAAACCCGAGCCAACAAAAGAAAATTTATAGACGATCTTTCAAGACAGGCAGAAGAGGCAGCACTGAGAAATGAACGAAGCACAGTACATACAATAACTAAAACCATCAGCGGAAAACGGGGTGCAAACAATATTACGTTAGTAAGAGACAAGTAAGGAAATCTCATCACCACAGCACAGTGGCAGGAGACAAGATGGACAGAGCGCTTCATGGAAACACCGAATAAGGAACCAACAGAGACACAGCTGAATGTTCTTGTAGCTGAAAATGATCTAAACGTAAATACAGTCATTCCACGAAGGGAAGAAATCATCACAGCTGTCAGAGGGTTAATGAATGGGTAAGCTCCTGGTCACGACAATTTAAATCCTAATTTATTTTAGACAGACCCTGAACTAGCAGCAGAACTATTAAAACCACTATTTGCACAAGTCTGGAAAACAGAGAAAATACCAATGGAGTGGAATAAAGGAATACTTGTTAAATCTCCCAAGAAGGGCGACCTTGTAGACAACAACAACTGGAAAAGAATTACTCTCCTCTCAGTTCCCAGTAAAATACTAGGCAGGATAATTATCAAGAGAATTTAAAAAGCAGTAGACCATAAACTGAGGAAAGAACAAGCAGGATTAAGAAAGAACAGAAGATGTGCAGATCATATAGTCACCCTCAGGAACATTATAGGGCAGTGCTCAGAATGACAGAGACAGCTACCGTATACATTAATTTAGTTGATTTTGAAAAAGGCTTTTGACAGCATACACAGGGACAGCCTATGGAAAATACTGAGAGCTTATGGAATTCCCATCTGCATTGTTTCCATCATAAAAGGCCGAAATGCTAACTTTACATGTAGTGCTAGTTGGGCAGAGCAATCTAGCTTTTGAGATGAAGACAGGAGTATGACAGGGATGCTCCTGATCCATCACTTTATCCTTCACAGTCATAGACTGGGTGATGCGACAGACAACAGATGGCAGTCCAAGAAGAATAAGATGGACAACGTTTTCATCACTGGATGATCTGGAATACGCAGACGACATTACACTACTCGCACATTCATATCAACGCATTAAAGAAAAAACAGACAGACTGAATAATATAGCCAGCAGATGGGTCTGAACATCAACCTAAAGAAGTCACAGGTCACGACCTCAATGTGGGCAATCCTGAGCCAATAACAGTAAGGAACCAGAAGCTGGAACAGACAGACACATTTACATACATAGGATGCATAGTAACACCAGACGGCAGAACAAGCAACGATATAAAAAAAAAGCGAGAACAACCTTTGCTAGTCTAAACAACATCTAGAAGTCCTCTCAGTACAACACAGACACAAAATTAAGATTTTATGAGAATTGTGTACTTTCTGTGCTTTCTTATGGTGCAGAATGCTGGAGAGTAACAGAGAAGGAAATGTCGAAATTGTCCTCTTTCCACACAATCTGCCTAAGGGAAAGTCTCCGAATCTTTTGGCCTAATACCATCACCAACCAAGAACTGCTTACTCGGAGAGACCAAGAGGACATTCACACCATTATAGTTGGGGTTAGGTTGACCACGTCTTCAGATGAGACCCTGATGCCATCACAAGAACATCTATGCTATGGATCATGTGATAAGGCGCCTATCTTTATCGCCATATACCTTTTCCAAAATCTTTCTTTTTTTATTTCTCTCTCGTTTTGCTATTTCATCATTGTTAAAGTAATCTTTCTTAATCACGGCTCGTACCTAAGTGTAACTTTACACGTCTTTGATTTATTTCACCACCTTGCGCTATCTTTAGGAACACACCTGGCTTGGTGGACGAGTAATGTTTGATTTAGGTAGACGCCCATATGGGGATACAAATAATTCTTTTGACACCTAATCCCCTGTTTAAACAAAACGAGTCGTACCAAATTGGGATACAGACACACTTGCCTGACTGATGGACAACAAATGACTCGCGAGACGCACATGAATGTTGTTGCCAGATGATAGACCGTAATAGTGGCTAAGCCTCTTAGATGTCGGGTACCTAGCGAGATAATGAATAAAGAGATTAATGAAGCCGGCCACGCCTGAGAGCGACACAAGAAGCTTCATGCAAAGTGACAAAAAGACAGAAAGCTTTGTGACAGAGGGGTGATTTTCAGCATTGGGCTGCTAATCCTTGTCGTAGATTTTCGATAGGGGAATTAAGACTTGGGTTGGTCCCTTCTGAATAGCTTAGAATGAGTGATAGATACAGTGAGAGCTGGTGAAAAGCAATAGAATTTCCACACGTGAGATGATAAAATGTGATATAGAGGCTGTCTTTGAGAATCGAGATAATCTTCTCTCTCTCACCTATCTTCTACGACCGCTTTTAAAGTGTCAGACAGTCTAAACCACAGATATATATTACACAAATCTCTATCTACTCACGGGCACGCACATGTACAGTTAAACACACAGACGTGGGAAAACTATAACAATGATATATATATATATATTTTAGAACGAGCTGACCAACACGATTTCTAAGTTCAAGAGAGATTTTAATTATCATTTAAAATCTTCTCACAACACCAAAGAAATACATCAAGAAAATAAAAAACATATATATAAATAGTCATAAATTCAAGAAAATGCTACAAGGATGATAGCCCGTTAGAATATTACTCTAGGTTTAGCCCACAGCCCCGTTAAGAGAACAGATGATGGCCCAAAGAGTTATAGATACATAGGGTTGAGTCTAAGAGGTTTCTTTCTTTCTCGTAAATGTATGAACAGAGTTGGATAATCTGATTTAGCCTAAGAAAAAGAAACTCTAGCATTTGTAACAAATTCTGC
Source organism: Oreohelix idahoensis (assembly GCA_024509875.1). Classification (NCBI taxonomy): domain Eukaryota; kingdom Metazoa; phylum Mollusca; class Gastropoda; order Stylommatophora; family Oreohelicidae; genus Oreohelix; species Oreohelix idahoensis. The sequence goes on along the minus strand of JAMPIV010003734.1, from coordinate 78,285 downwards.
AGATTAAAAAGTTAAGACAGCAACTGGGTGACAATAATACACCGGTAAAATAACACTCAGACCTGTGTACTATCATTCATTCCGCCATGGCCATTCTCTCACATATATACTCACAACTTTGCTCGTTGCCTCTGGGAACATAATAATTCCAGGACCTTCACACAGACCCGAAAATGCAGTCATCGACCAAGAAATCCCCAGTTCCAAAAGACGTACTGAACTCTCTGTCTCAGGGAACGATTCCTTGGGTGTTCTAATTTTTTTGAATGTCTGATTAAGTCGCATAAAATTCGTCCAGGCACGAAAGTTAGCAGAGCACAATATCATTAGCTTTGGATTCTAGGATTTAAGGAATGTCAGATCGGTGTCTTCTTTCAGGACGGTACTATATTTGGTCACCACAATACTAGTCACAATCTCTGTCGGAATGTTAATGTTATTCTTGTAATTTTTCTCGCCGCCAGGCAGCATGTACATTTAACTTTGTGGAGCAATATGAACTGGCTCAAAAGCCCAATATATATTTCTAGTCTTTAGAAACCGTTAGTGGGATTGCTAATACTGTCTCTCTCTGATGGCATATGCACTGTCAGACCAGTGTTACTTGAAACAAAAAACCCACGTGGTTAAAGATAGGAACTGTCTATGCTTCACACAAATATGTCTCTTTACTAAACGCTGGCAAGTTGGGTACCACCGTTTCACTATATAAAAATGGAAAGAACACATATCAAATAATTTACATATATGTACTCAATATAACTTACATTTTACACGACAAGCCTACAGCTTGACTTATATTTAAAACTTCCCGTGAAATAAGTTATATAAAAATCAATCATCAGGAATTAGGAATATCTTCGTATTCCGTCAATATTCACTGATGTCGCATCTAGCATTTATAAGTTAGTTATTAAAACAGTTTTGACTGAGTATTTAACAGTTAAATTAAACTCATTTCAGCTACTTGTTTAGTAAGCTAAAAATATAATTTATTTTGTTTTTCCACTGCAACTCGTCGATTAAAGAAATAACAAACTATCAAAATATTCACTCTGCACACAGAACTAGTTTAAAATGAAATCGGCGATTTTAACACTAAATCACTTCACAACATACTAGAGATCTATTATATATAATATTTACCTCAAAACACAGAAGTACTAAGAACTTAAACCACTTCGACCAAACTAAAGGCCATCTTTATTAACAGAGATTATTTAGAAATCGAACGAAGGTTGTTCTAATCTAACTGCAAAGTTACTGAGTGAAATGAAATAGTTTCAAACGTGGGTTAATATTTTAAACCAGACAAAGGATGAACTATTTCCCCCGCCCCGATCTCTCCCCCTTCTCATAACAGCTACATTTAACTTAGAGGCGTGTCGTAACTGCCACCAGTGTGATTACGCACCTGCGGTAACAAACTGACCGGGAAAAGCGTGTGTCAGTTGCAAATCTCAGACAACCGTCTGAAACTGCGACTATAAGGTGTAAATATTCGCTCCTACTTAAGCGTTCGGCCGATGCAACTCGTTGTTGACCGGTGAAAATGCAGACGGATGTCGGCTCTCTCCTAGCATTCTCACGCGTTTACGTCGAGAATCTAACTCAGGAGTGTCGTGTCATCTGAAGGTGCAGACCCAAGTCGGCTCGATGTCTGAGATGGACTGCAACTAAATCGCACTTCACGTCTGACTGACATCTATGTAATAAAATTACGTATCCCAGTATGAGAAAAAACACAAGGTAAAGTTTGAGGATACTGAAGAAAATATTTTTCGCAAAACAAGTGATGCGAAAAATACAGGAAAAAAAACAAGTAAGGAAAGATAATAAAATAAAGGATGCGGGTGAGAGAATAGGAAGAAGATGTAGGCAATTTAATGATATAAAGACCTACGTGACAGGACGTCCCCCCTTTAAGATATGGAAGCACTCCATGTCTACGTTATGGAATTAAATTTCCTATAACCGTAGCTTCGGGGTGTCTGTCTTCTTCCCTCTCATCTTCCCCCTCCATCTCTCTCCAATATCTACTCATGAAGTCTGCCCCGACGTTTCCTTCCTCTGGAATGTCTCCCATGCGCGCTTGAAAGAGCGTCGCCGCTTCTGACATTTTTCAAAGATTTCCTGTGTGTGCAGTGGAGTTTCCCTGCCACTATCGTCATCTTCGTCAGTTTTGGCGATCGTCAGGAGATGGTCGGAGGTCGGCACTGGTCTTTCCAAGTATCTCTTTAAGAGATTTAAATGGAAAACCTTCTCCATTCCTTGAATAGATATCTGGTAGTTAGCCTTAGAAATCTTTTTTCAGGACGGTAAACGGCCCTTGCCATCCGATCTTCAGTTGGTTGTTCTCGGTAGGGAGTAACACCAAAACTTTCTCTCCTGCTTCCAGTTCTCTCTCTTTCGCGACTTTCCTGTATCGGTTAGCGTGCTTGGTGCGTGCTCGCTTAAAGTTAGTCGTTGCTAGGTCCCACCCTAGTTTCAACCTTTCCTTTAAAACCGACACATATTTACTTGCTGAGACAACTGTCTCATCCGCCTTCTCGTCTGTCAGAGACTGAAGTAAGGCTTCAAGCGGGCCCTTAATAGGTCTGCCGAATAAGAGTGTAGCTGGCGGAAATCCTGTGGAAGTATGAGGAGATTCTCTGTAGCCAAATAATGCTGCAGGAATACAAAGATCCCAATCTTCAGGTTTCACTTGTGCCAGTTTACTTAGCATCATGTTGAGGTTTCCATTAGCACGTTCCACGAGCCCATTTCCGGCCGGAGTATATGGCTTAGTGTGGATGTGTTGGGTCCTCAAGATCTTAACGATCTCATCCATCAACAGGTTTCGGTATGGAGATCCGTTATCCGTAAACACTTGCTGAGGGAATCCCAACCGAGTGAAAATCTGCACGAGGGCTTCTGCGACATGCTTGGCATCTGCGCATGTTAGCGGGATAGCTTCTGCCCATAAAGTGCATGTATCGACTAAGGTCAGGATTAACCTGTTCCTTCTTTTAGTCCTTTCGAAAGGCCCTAAAATGTCGATCACAACCCGTTCGAATGGTGTTCCCATTATTGGCATTTCACCCAAAGAGACTGGGGGTGCCCGTTGCTTGGGTGGCACACGTTGGCACTGGGCACAGGATTTGACATATCTGATAATATCAGTATTTACTCCTGGCCACCAATAATGAGTGGTTATACGTTGGTTTGTGGCGTTCTGTCCCATATGTCCGCTGAAGGGAAGAGAGTGCCCCATTTCTAGGATTTGGCTTCTGTACTGTTTCGGTACTAGGAGCTGGTTGTAACCTTGATCAGGCTTGCCCGTTCTGCGATACAGTACGCCATCCTTCGAAAAAATGTCCCCGTGCTGTGTTGGTTCCTTCGCCATGGGCAGTTTCCTAAAGCAGGGTGCCAAAGTAGGATCCTTTTGTTGCGCTTCTTTAAGTTCCATAGGTAACAAATTAGGCGCAGGCTCCTGTTCCTTTTTGGTTTGCCCTCTTGTAGTTACTGCTGCCACAATCGGCTCTTCCGGTTTCCCAATACACACGTATCTCCCGCCAAGTATGACTGGGTAGATGGGATCATCCATAACAGCCGCTTTGATCACACCTCTGACAAAATCAGAGTGGATCTCCACCAATGCGATGGGAAGCGCTGTAGGTGCATCACTCTTACGAACTCCACAAAGTTGGACGGTCTCTGCTGTCTCTTGACCGGGTTTGACCAGGTTTCTGGCAACAATGCAATCATAAGAAAGCCCCGTGTCGAATAAACAAAGACTTTGAGAACCGTTCAAAAGAACAGTACCTCGCGTTGAGGGTCTATCCCCAACAGGTTGGGAATCACTGTCAATAATTCCGCCTTGCGAGACTGTTAATAAGCATCCGATGCGTTTCGGCTCGGTGTGCTCGGTCTGATCATATGTCCCGTGCTCAGGAGTTCTCCCTTTGCCACCTTGACCTTTCAGGCCACGCTGCCATGAAGGACGGTCGGGTTGATCAGACTGTTTGGGGTGGTTGGGGTACGTGTTCTTGTAGAACTTGGATTTTTCAGGAGGGGGGTTTTGAGGTCCAGTTTCTCTGTGGTTATTTAGGTTAGAAGCCTGAGAAGATTGCTCTAGGTTATGTTTTCGAAAATGCTCCTCTGTCGGTTTCCGCTTTGTGGCCGGTAGTTCAGCCAGCGCATTGTGATAACGCTCAGACTTTTCCAAAATGTCTTCAAGTTTTTCTGCCCCCTGCTCAGCTAGAAATCTCCGGGTATCTGCAGACAATGTGTTCTTTATTTGTTCTGTTAAAACAAATTCCTCAAGCCCTTCGTAGGTAGAGGGGAGCTGCGAGAGCTCTAGGCACTTTGTCAGATAACCCTTCAAACGAGACGAGAACTGCTGAAAAGTTTCAGAATTCTCTTTCCTGCTGTTGCGAAACAGTTGCAAAAATTTGCGAGCGTTCATTTCAAAGCGCTCCAGTAACGCTTTCTTCAACACATCGTAGTCGTCTTGTTGGCTACTTTCCAGCTTAGAATAAACATCATAAGCAGAACCTTTTAGGGCCTGGGAAAGTTTCATATTCCAACGCGACCTCTCTAACCCGTACAGAGTTGCAATTTTCTCAAATTTTTCTAACCATGTGTCAATCTTCTCATTTGGACAAGGGAAAGACTCACGAGTGAAAGACATAGCATTTAGTTGAAGAGATTGAGTGTTTGCAGGGTCAGTTAAGGAAGAATGAGGAGAAGACTCTCCATTGCTGGAGGTAGAGGCAGCACCACGACTTTGGAATTCTAGAGTTTTAAGAGCCAACTCGTGCTGTCTCTGTTTCTCTTTTTCCTCAAGCTGTCTCTCCTTCTCTCTTTCCTCATGCTGTCTCTCCTTCTCTCTTTCCTCATGCTGCATCCTGCGAATTTCCATTTCCTCGTCCATCTTCTTCTGCTCTCTAGCTTCGGCTGCTTCTTTTTCCTCTTTAGCTTCAGCTGCTTTCCTCTCCGCGTCATATCTTTCCAGTTCGTCTCTGACAAAAGCTTTCGCTTCCTCTCCTTCCAGTCCCTCCTCTCTCGCTTCGTCCCTGAGGAGTTGTCTAAGCTTTGCCCTCTCGGCCATATTATGTCAGTGACTGAGACTAGTGGAGAAAGAAATTTAGAAAAGGATACTCTGATTCCTACCACTTACGAGAAAAAAATTTCTAAAAATTCAAAAGATGATATCCTTAACCCTGGGATACCTCCTCCAAAAATAAAAATCTAACTATCGCTGCTATTAATCGGCAATAAAGCACTTAATGCAAAACACGACTACGCCAACTAAATGGTAGTTAAGATTACTTCTGAAAAATAAGTTGCTACAGTGGAAAAGCAAAATAATTATTGCAAAAATTAAAGAGAAAAATAATCCCTTAATTATAAAATCCACTATAAGTTCGCCCCTGAAGTCAGATAGGGTAAGGGAGGCAATTAATCTGGACAAATAGTCCGAAACGCACTCCTTAGCTTTTGCTCAAACACCTACTTCTTCAAAACCCAGTGAATGTTATACACTCACCATTTTACCAGCGTTTAGTATTACAAAATCATTAATTAACATGTATTCCGACAAAATCAACCTGTAAACCAAATGTATAATGTTCAAATGCTGTGGAAAAAAAAACGTATCAGTTTGTGTGGTCAGCACGCTCGTAAACAGATCGTTAGTCTAGGGGATAAATTATTTTTAAAAGATACAAAACTCACAAGACATCACACTCTTACTCTATTACAGAATAAAGAATCTTAAGTACAAAATCCAGATAGACGAGTCCACGTTTGTCGTACTCGTCTTCCTATTCTAAGTTCAAAAATCCGTCGGACGAGACCACATTTGTCGTAGATTTTCGATAGGGGAATTAAGACTTGGGTTGGTCCCTTCTGAATAGCTTAGAATGAGTGATAGATACAGTGAGAGCTGGTGAAAAGCAATAGAATTTCCACACGTGAGATGATAAAATGTGATATAGAGGCTGTCTTTGAGAATCGAGATAATCTTCTCTCTCTCACCTATCTTCTACGACCGCTTTTAAAGTGTCAGACAGTCTAAACCAGAGATTTATATTACATAAATCTCTATCTACTCACGGGCACGCACATATACGTGACGACAGTTAAACACACAGACGTGGGAAAACTATAACAATGATATATATATATATATTTTAGAACGAGCTGACCAACACGATTATTAAGTTCAAGAGAGATTTTAATTATCATTTAAAATCTTCTCACAACACCAAAGAAATACATCGAGGAAAAACATATACAAATAGTCATAAAATTTAAGAAAATGCTACAAGGATGATAGCCCGTTAGAATCTTACTCTAGGTTTAGCCCACAGCCCCGTTAAGAGAACAGATGATGGCATAAAGAGTTATAGATACATATTGTTGAGTCTAAGAGGTTTCTTTCTTTCTCGTAAATGTATGAACAGAGTTGGATAATCTGATTTAGCCTAAGAAAAAGAAACTCTAGCAGTTGTAACAAATTCTGCAGATTAAAAAGTTAAGACAGCAAATGGGTGAAAATAATACACCGGTAAAATAACACTCAGACCTGTGTACTCTCATTCATTCCGCCATGGCCATTCTCTCACATATATACTCACAACTTTGCTCGTTGCCTCTGGGAACATAATAATTCTAAGACCTTCACACAGACCCGAAAATGCAATCATCGACCAAGAAATCCCCAGTTCCAAAAGACGTACTGAACTCTCTGTCTCAGGGAACGATTCCTTGAGTGTTCTAATTTTTTCGAATGTCTGATTAAGTCGCATAAAATTCGCGAAAGTTAGCAGAGCACAATGTCATTAGCTTTGGATTCTAGGATTTAAGGAATGTCAGATCGGTGTCTTCTTTCAGGACGGTACTATATTTGGTCACCACAATACTAGTCACAATCTCTGTCGGAATGTTAATGTTATTCTTGTAATTTTTCTCGCCGCCAGGCAGCATGTACATTTAACTTTGTGGAGCAATATGAACTGGCTCAAAAGCCCAATATATATTTCTAGTCTTTAGAAACCGTTAGTGGGATTGCTAATACTGTCTCTCTCTGATGGCATATGCACTGTCAGACCAGTGTTACTTGAAACAAAAAACCCACGTGGTTAAAGATAGGAACTGTCTATGTTTCACACAAATATGTCTCTTTACTAAACGCTGGCAAGTTGGGTACCACCGTTTCACTATATAAAATGGAAAGAACACATATCAAATAATTTACATATATGTACTCAATATAACTTACATTTTACACGACACGCCTACAGCTTGACTTATATTTAAAACTTCCCGTGAAATAAGTTATATAAAAATCAATCATCAGGAATTAGGAATATCTTCGTATTCCGTCAATATTCACTGATGACGCATCTAGCATTTATAAGTTAGTTATTAAAACAGTTTTGACTGAGTATTTAACAGTTAAATTAAACTCATTTCAGCTACTTGTTTAGTAAGCTAAAAATATAATTTATTTTGTATTTCCACTGCAACTCGTCGATTAAAGAAATAACAAACTATCAAAATATTCACTCTGCACACAGAACTAGTTTAAAATGAAATCGGCGATTTTAACACTAAATCACTTCACAACATACTAGAGATCTATTATATATAATATTTACCTCAAAACACAGAAGTACTAAGAACTTAAACCACTTCGACCAAACTAAAGGCCATCTCTATTAACAGAGATTATTTAGAAACGAACGAAGGTTGTTCTAGTCTAACTGCAAAGTTACTGAGTGAAATGAAATAGTTTCAAACGTGGGTTAATATTTTAAACTAGACAAAGGATGAACTATTTCCCCCGCCCCGATCTCTCCCCCTTCTCATAACAGCTACATTTAACTTAGAGGCGTGTCGTAACTGCCACCAGTGTGATTACGCACCTGCGGTAACAAACTGACCGGGAAAAGCGTGTGTCAGTTGCAAATCTCAGACAACCGTCTGAAACTGCGACTATAAGGTGTAAATATTCGCTCCTACTTAAGCGTTCGGCCGATGCACTCGTTGTTGACCGGTGAAAATGCAGACGGATGTCGGCTCTCTCCTAGCATTCTCACGCGTTTACGTCGAGAATCTAACTCAGGAGTGTCGTGTCATCTGAAGGTGCAGACCCAAGTCGGCTCGATGTCTGAGATGGACTGCAACTAAATCGCACTTCACGTCTGACTGACATCTATGTAATAAAATTACGTATCCCAGTATGATAAAAAACACAAGGTAAAGTTTGAGGATACTGAAGAAAATATTTTTCGCAC